>APFE031586408.1:143259-155938 GCA_000404065.3 Pinus taeda | reverse complement strand
TTAAATTTAGATTTATAAAGCCATTTGCATCCTATGGGAACTTTGTTTTTAGGCAATTCTGTTAATTCCCATGTGTCATTCTTCATTATAGAGTTATATTCTTCATTCATTGCATTTCTCCATTTTTCATATTCTTTAGCTTCATCATAGCTTGAAGGTTCTACAACATTCATAATCTGAGACATTAATGCATAATCTTTATACTTTACAGGTACCTGACTTTGACGTGATGACCTTCTTGGAGTTTTACTGCTTTCATCTTTCTTTTTGCCTTGCGGAGTCCCCTCTCCTCTTCTTAAAGTATCATGACTGTTTGATGCTCCTTGCTCTTCAGTTTGTATCTGTTCTTGTGCTTGTTCCTATTCTTGTTCAACATTTGTATCTAATTTGACATAATTATCAATATCATGCCATACACTAGTATTATTTATTTTATCACCTTCATTAGCAATCTCATGAAACACCACATCCCTACTTGCAAGCAGTCTATGAGTATTGGGATCAAACAACTGGTATGCTTTTTGTTTATCACAATAACCAATAAATATGCACTTAATTGACTTTGCATCAAGTTTTCTTCTTTCATCTTCAGGAATGTGAGCAAATGCCTTGCAACCAAAAACTCTTAAATGACTCACTTTTGGTTTGTACCCATAAAATGCTTCAAAAGGTGTTTTAAGCTCTAAACTTTTGGTTGGAATCCTATTTTTCAAATAAACAACAGTATTGATGGCTTCAGCCCAAAAGACATTATAGATATTTTTACCTTGAAGCATACTACGTGCACATTCTACTAGTGTTCTGTTTTTCCTCTCAGCAACTCCATTTTGCTGAGGTGTATGTGGCACTGTAAATTGTTGCTGAATCCCATTACTTTTACAATATTTATTAAATTCTCTTGATTTGAATTCTCCCCCTTGATCAGATCTCAAAATTTTGATGTAATTACCAGTTTGTTTTTCTACCATATTCTTAAATTCTTTAAAGTACTCAAACACATCACTCTTTCTTCTTATGAAATAAACCCATGTATATATAGATCTATCATCCACAAAAATAAGAAAATACCATGCTCCACCAATAGATCTAGTTTGCATAGGTCCACATACATCAGTATGAATTAGTTCAAGTATTTCCCTTTGCCTTTTTTCTTTATGTATAGGAAATTCCTCCCTATGTTGCTTGCCAAGTACGCATGCTTCACATTCAACATGATCATTCTTTAAGACAGGAAGCCCTTCAACCATAGTGTTCTTTTGAAGTAGTATTAAATCTTTGTGATTTAGATGTCCATACCTTTGATGCCATAAATCTACTGTTGACATTGTTGTAGATGCCAAAGCTTGATGACTTTTCCGGGTCACATCCATCTTATACAAGCCTCCAACTCTGGTTCCTGTGGCAATAACCTTGTACTGATCTTGAATATATTTCACTATACACTGTGATTTAACAAATTCCACCTTCAAATCTTGGTTAGTAATAGTAGAAACAGAGATTAAATTCTTTTTTATATCAGGGACATACATCACATTATGAATCTGTTTCTCTTGTCCATTAGGTAAATTCACACCTATTACTCCATAACCTTGAACTTTAAGTGATCTGTTATCTCCTAGGTAAACATATGTTCCATCAATATTTTCATGATATTCATCAAACCACTCCCTATTACAAGACATATGGAGTGACGCACCAGAATCAATAAACCAAGCATTCTTATCATCATTTTCCACAGACAGTGCATCATCAGAAACAAATAATTTAAGATTTTTAAATCCATCATTGATATCCTTGTCCACAAAATTTCCATTATGCCTTATGTTTCTTTGCCTAGACTCATTATATTTTCTTTTATAACAATCTTTAGAATGATCCCAGGTTTGCCACAATAATAACACTCATCATTTCTCTTTGGAAATTTAGACTGTGTCATACCTTTTTGTTTTGTTTGAAACTTGCCTCCTTTGTTCTTGCCCCATGGCTTGCCTCTGTATGGATATTTTCCCTTGGCCACCAATGCCAAATTTGAACTGCTAGAGCCCAAATTAAAGTTCTTCATTCTCTCCTCCTCTTGTAGAAGAATTCCTGTCAATTCATCAAATAAAGGGGGTTTCTCTCTAGCTGCAAGACTTGAAACAAAAATTTGGTTATCTTGCACTAAGCCATTTAATATGATAGTGACTAAGTCAGTATTAGACACCTTTTCACCAATATCTCCTAACTTATCACTTAAATCTTTGACACGAGATATGAAATTGCTTATACTTTCATTTGCTTCCATTTTTAGAGATAAAAGCTTAGTCTTCAAAAACAAGATTCGGTTTGTATTTGTTGTTTCATACAAACCCTTCAACGTATCCCATGTTTCTTTTGATGTCTTGCAATCTCTGATATGAGGAATAATGTTTTCCTTTACGGACATACGCAGCAATACCTTTGCTTTTGTCTCCCTTCTCTCCCAATCTGGAATAGAACCTGCAACAATGGGTTTGGGCTCATCCCCACTTACAATGGACCACAAACTATTTCCTTCTAAAATAGTCATTAACTTAAATTTCCAATTCACATAATTTTCTCCATCAAGTTTGGTGGATTCATTCCTATAAGTATCAAGCAACAGATTTGCCATGATGTAAATAAAACTTCCTCCAATCACCAAAATGCAAAATAACTTCAATATTTCCTTAATAATAACAAACCTCCCTTGTTTTTAATAACACTTATGCAAAATAACTTCAATATTTTCTTAATAATAACCAACCTCCCTTTTTTTAATAATACTTTTCCTTTCTTTCTGTTACTAAATAAAAAGAACATATACTTATTCAATCATACAACCGCTACCAAAACCAACAGCCAAACCACATTTTATAGGTAGCATTATTCACATGCAAGGTTCTTAATAATCAATATTATCCACAAGGTCCAAACACATCCACAACTTTTGCTCAAGAAAAAACAGTCAAATCGTAAATTTGAGCCCAATTTCTGTTCAAGCAGACTTTAAAGAGGTGACTTAAAAAATATGCGCCTTACTGTCTTATTTTGGGCTATAACAACTTCATCTTCGAAATAAAAAAAAAACTTCACTTTGATTTCCTTGGCAGCGCATGCACAATCACAGTGACTTCAACTGCAGTAAAAATTCTTACCAGAACCTACACGACACATAGTCCTCTATCTTCCTGATCGACCTCTGTTTCAGTAGTCTTCTTCACGCAAACCACTGTAGTTATGTAGTTATCTTCTTGAAAGCGTGCCTCAGAGACTAATAGCGAAACCCTGCAGCAAAACCCGTGACCATAGCAAAGGCAAAACACAAAAAAAATTGATTATGCAAAAATAAGGATCTCTGTTCACAACTACAGAGGGTATTCGATTATTATTACTGCAGTAAAATATGCCGGTAAAAAACCCCAAACACAGTCACCCCAAACCTTGCTGCCGCCTATTTGAAAAAAAATCACTCTCAGTGCTCGATTCCTACGCAGGTTGGGCTCTCACAGCGCAAAGAGAGCAGAGGAGCACATCTCATAAAATCAACACAGAATCACTGCACTCAACACTTCTCAGCAACACAGAATCACTGAACTCAACACTTCTCAGCAGACTCTCAATGCTTTACTTGCATACACAGCGGGCTCACACACTCAGCCCTCAACCTTCACTCATGGCTCACTAATACTCACTGAGCTCACACCCTCAGCTCTGATACCATGAAAAGATCAGAGGCGCACAGCACACCGACACCAACTCTGAAACACTGAACACCAGAACACACATCTATTCATCAGTTAACAGGTATATATACAAGCTAGAGAAGTTTCTGGAGACGGGTTCAGTCGGTGGCTTACTGGAGAAACTTCAATGAATCCGCCGACTTCATTAAATGCAGCTGCTGGTTTCTACTAGTTTCTAGATCCAGCATTAAATCGGGTGGTTGGAATTACATCTAGTTTCCAACAATTAATCTCAGTTAACATTGATTTGAAATGTTTGTATAATATGAGTGAGGATTTCCTCGAGGGTGCAAATATATTTCCAATTGCGTACATGCCATGCTTGTATTTGTATGCAGCATGGTATTCTTTATCTGTAGAATCTTAATATTAATTAACTTTATTGTTTACTTTCACTATCATATGGTGTTCGAGTATACTATAAATTTATTTATTTTAGTGACTTGATGTCTCAAACAATCAATAATATAATTATTAATAAAATAAATATAAATATATATATATATATAATATATATATATATATTATTAAAAAAATAATATTAATATATTTACCTTTAAATCATTATTAATATAAATTAAAATATAAATATTGTATTTGTTTTTATATATTATTAATAATGTTAATATAAAAATTATTGGTATATTAATCATAATAATAATTGCTTGTTATTGAGAGAGGAATGAGAGGGAGTAATTTATTGCTTTGATGAAAAAATAGAGATCAAATTTATATGGGTTTGGGGAAATCCACCAACTTAGTATAAATATTAACAGTTTGGAAAGGCCCGAAGTTAGCTCTAGACCTAAGCATTCGTCAAATAACTCTATTGGATGATTGGAGGTTAATCTTTCAAAAAATTACAAAGCCAAAAACCTCAGTGACAAATGTTCACTTCCTTTGGGAACTCAGATTATGAAATAAATTCAAAAGTTTGAATCAATATCATATTTCCACATTAAAAGAGAAAATAACGAAATTGCAGAGGAGCAATCCAGTAAAGGGCATGTCTTGAACAAGGCGTTCTTCTCCTCGATCGAGGAGATCCATTATTTCATTATATTCCATGAAGCCCGGATGGTATGATAAATGCAGTAGTCTATAACGCGACTTTTTGAAAGCTTTTCTGGTAGATTTTTCCAGTCAAAATATGGTAGCAATTCATTGGAATCCCAAGTTTGATAGCTAGTTTTTGCACAATCAATGGCTCCCAGGGGTTTTTCAGGGCGCGATCCATTGCAGTTAAAAAACCATTTTAACTGCTAAAAATCAAGATTTAACCTCATTTCTTCCGCCGGATTCCGTCACCGGAATCTCCAAAAAGTCGCATTATAGACAACTCCATAATAAATTAGACGCAGGCGATATATTAATCCTCAAGTTAAGTTGGAATGAGGCTTGTCCTCGTATTAAACAATAATAAATTTGAGCCATCAGTGATAATTTTGGAGTGATGACACGCTATATCGGTAACAGGGACAAGCTATATCTTTAATGAACTGTATAGTCTCAAACATTAGCTTTCACTATTATATGGTGTTGGACTATATTGTAAATTTATTTAGTGACATAATGTCTCAAACAATCAATAATATAAGTATTAATAAAAAAATAAAGTTATTGGTAATTACTATTAATAAAAATATTTCATTGAATAAATAACCTAGTTAATATTTCCATTTAATTATATCAAAAATTAAAAGGTAACTATTGTATAAATTTTTTTTATAATATTATTAAATGTTATGAATGTTAATATAAAAATTATTAGTATATTAATAATAATAACTACTTGTTATTGAGGGAGGAATGAGAGGGGTAATTTATTGTCTCGATGAAAATATAGAGATAAAATTTGTATAGGCTAGGTAAATCCACCAATAACGAAGCATAAGCATTAGCACTAGCACTTTGGAAAGGCCTGAAGTTAGCACTAGAAATAGGCATTCGTCAAATAACTATATTGGGTGATTCGATGTTAATCTTTCACAAAGATGACAAAGCCAAAGACCTCAGTTAGGAAGATTCGCTTCCCCTCGATACCGAGATTAGGGAACAAATTCAAAAATTTGAATCCATATCATTTTTCCACATTCAAAGGGAGAATAGGAAAATTGTAGACAAGCAAGCCAACAAAGGGGCACGTCTTGAACAAGGCGTTCTTCTCCTCCATTGAGGAGATCCATTATTTCATTATATTCCATGAAGCTTGGATGGTATAATAAATTAGAGGAAGGGGATATATTAATCCTCAAGTTAAGTTGGAATGATTGATCCCCAAGGCTTGTCTTTGTATTAAACAATAATAAAATTGAGCCATCAATGATAATTTTGGAGTGACGACACACAATATCAGTAATAGGGACAAACTACCCTTCGGTTGGTTATCAAAGAAGGATCTCATCACTTCAAATGACAGTTGTTGTCATACAACATGTGAATTCACCTTGGGATATAAAATCTTACAGTCGAGTACCTCATTCCCTTATTTGTGAAATAAATGTTGAATTCCTGAACATTGGGTGAAGGATATGCTACACGAAATAGGTGATATCAAAAGGAAAATGTGATTCAGAGACATTCAATGCAATTCAATGATAGTGGGGAAGGAGATTAAAACATTTATGGCTATAAATGGTGAGGTATAGGGATGGAGTTGCTCAATATTAGTGTGAAATTTTGTTTGTTAACAAGAATGGCCTGTCCAAATGCTAAAGGTGGTGAAATCTTCAACTCGTTCTAGGATATGGCCGTGTTGGAGGATAACCTTTCCAAACTAGATAGAGTCAGGGAGAAGATTGTGTTGGAAGCACATCCACAGTTTTCTTTGGTAATGTAGAAGGTAGAGGCTGTGAGTGAGGATGTGGAGCAACTTTGATTAACTGTGGAAAACGTGGCCACCAAAGTTAACAATATCAAGTCGAAGGTGGATGAAATAGAGGCGACAATTGGCGTAGTAGTTATAGGCATACTCAAGGAGGTTTCCAAACTTCAATACCCTTCTTCTCTTAGAGAAATATCATTGAGGCAAGCCTAAGGAGCAGATGATTCCAAAAATTCCAATGTAGCTAGTGGAGGAAAATGGAAATACGTTTGCAGGCAGCGAGCCACCAGGAATATAAACCACTATTAGAATCTTTTTTTTTGAAATATGTTATGTAAACAAATATTATATAGTGGCATATTTTGGAGATTATATAAGATAAATCATTTCAAAGGCATAATTGTGAATAGGCAAGGTAGCAGTAGACTTACTTTTGAGCAATTTTGGAATATAAGAGAGGACAAATAGTCCATGTATGTAAGGGTACTGACCCATTTACCATATTGATTAATACAAGCTACTTGCTTCTTTAAAAAATAATTAATAATAATTACTTGTTATTAATAACATACTATATATGTTATTAAAAATATAATATATATATATTATATATATATATATATATATTATATATATATATTATATATATATATATATATAATATATATATGAATGAATGACTGCAATCCACTTAATGGAATTGGGAACTTTGTACATACAGGTGCAATTATTTCACCACGTAAAACAACTATTTCATAAATGCTACAAGGGTTAGCTTACAATGTCTCTCGAGAAACTTGAACACACAAAACTTGGAAACGTGTGCCATAGCACTAGAACTAAGTTCCTTTGATTGGCAACAATATCAAAGGACTTCCCAGTTGACTCTAAACCACTTGCACTAACCCTTTAGGCAATATAAATAGTATTAATAATAATATTAATAAATCACATTAATAATTTTTTTTATAAATATTTTATTATTATTATTATTATTATATATTATTATTTATTATTATATTATATTATTATTATTATTATTATTATTATTTATTATTATTATTAATTATTATATTATTTATTATTTATTATTTTATATTATTTATATTATTATTTATTATTATTTATATTCATTAATAAAATTAAAATTCATTCTAACATATTACTATTACAACATTTCTTAATAGTATTAGTAAAATAAGTAATTGATGTATAATGTTATTTAATCGTATTTAAGTATATACTACTTTAATATCAATTTTATTAATAATAGTCATATAAATATTATTTATAATAATTTAAATAATATAAAAAGCATAATACTGCAATTAATAACATTAATATTAAGAATGTGCCAAACAACATATAACATACGTTAATGATATATGTATTGTACTATAATGTGACCATGGTTGATATATAGTAACATTTTCGTCATTGTCAAACATGTTCAAACATGGTCAATTTTAGTCAACATGGTTAAACGTACATAAATTCTAAATGTCACAATAGTGAATCATGGTCATAATGATTAACCATTGTGACATGGTTGAAAATAATCATGATGGGCATCATGGTCAACCATGATTCACCACAGTCATCTATTGCAAACATTGAAAACCTTGATCAACCATGTACATCCACACTTGACCATATTTTGAGCATATTCAACCATGTTCTCCGAGCTAAACTATTGTCAATCATGGTTTAAAAAATTAAGCCATGGTCAAACATTGTCAACATGGTCAATTACTGTCACTCATTGTTATCCATATCCAACCATAGACAACCTTATTCAACCATAGTCAACCATGGTAAAGCATGGTCAACCTTGGTCATCTATAGAACCATGGTCAATGATATTCAACTATAGTCAACCATGGTCAACCACACGTTGACAAACCATATGTCAGCCTTGGTCAACCATAGTTGACTATAGTTGGTCAACTATGGTAAACCATAGTTGGCTGTAGTTGGTCAATTGTGACCAACCATGGTGAACCATATGTTGACAATATTCAACCATGTTTTCTGAGCTCAAATATTATCAAGCATGGTTAAATAAACTCATCGATTGTCATATACGGTCAAAGATTGGCAACATGGTCAATCATTGTCACTCGTTCAACCAGGCACAACCTTCTTTAGCCATAGTCATCTGTGGTTAATCATGGTCATCTCTAGAACCATGGTCAAAGATATTCAACTATAGTCAATGATATTCAACTATAGTCAACCATGGTTGACCATAGTCAACCTTGGTCAATCATAATCAACATTTAAAATTATTTAATTATATTAATTAATAAAAGGTTCAATAACAAGGATTATTAATAACATTAATATTAAGGCTTATAAATAAGGCTCAATAAGGCTTTATTAATACAATATTATATTTAATAATTTTCATAATAATATTTACATTTGATGTGTTGAACCAAACTTGACATTGCATGTGTTGATCAAAAATATCATGTCACATGAACAAAACTCAATCTTATAGAATGCCAAATAAAAAGGTCAACATTACAATATGACAGACAAGAAATCTAGGTCACAATGTCATGAACCAATAAGAATGTTACAACATGATGACATAGTCAACCTTTGTAGTTAACCTTTATGCTCAATGTTTAAATAGTTGACCATGGTCAATCTTAGTCAATGATTGAAAACTACAGTCAACCATGGTTGATCTTTGTCAGCCTTAGGAAACCATGGTCAACCATAGTCATCCTTACTTAGTCATAATCAAGCTTTAAATATTTTTAATAATACTAGTAATGTTTAATAATAAGGTTTTATTAATATGATATTATATTTAATAAGTTTCATAATAAGCTTTACATTGCATGTGTTTAGAAAGAAATTCTCATCACATTGTGATGAACAAAACTCAATGTCTCAATATGATGAGAAATTGAATCAATGTTGCAATATGATGAATAAAGGAATAATGTTGCAATAGGACAAACAAATAACTATCACACCCAAATTCATAAATAATCTATGTTGCAATGTGACAAAAACAAAAAACAACATAACAATAAGATGCACTAAAATCAACATTGCAATAAGACAAAAAAATAATCTATGTGGCAACGTGAAAAACAAAAAATCAACATAAAAATATGATGAATTGAAATCAACATCATGATGTAACAAATAAAAACACGATGCCGCACTATAATGAACGAATAACAATGTCACAATGTGATGACATAGTCATACATAGTCAACATTTGTCATTAAACTTTATAATAAATGTTTAAAGTGTCAACGATGGTCAAGCTTAGTCAACTGTAGTTAGGGATAGTCAACTTTTTTTACTCATAGTCATCCTCAATCAGCCTTAGTAAGTCATATTCAACTATAGTCAACAATAGTCAACCACTTTATTAAGCATAGGAAGCATGGTCAATCATATTCCTTTAATGTTAAACATTGCCAACAATGGTCAACCATGTTCATGCACAATCAACTATACTTGAACATAGTCATTCATGCTCTTACAAGCTTATCTATGGCTGAGCAAGCTATCAATGATCAAACATTGACAAGAAGTTCAACCATAACTAACCGACTCAACAATGGTCCACCACGGTTGAAATGATAAATAGTGGTCAACCATATTTATTGATAATTGATCATCATCAATCCTTATCACCAATATGCTACCATGATTACGTATGATTAATCCTCATCAAGCCTTGCTTAATGATGATCAATCGTCATTAACCTTGTCAACCATGGTCACCCACCATTCACCATGATTGATCCTCTTTAGCCATCGCCAAACATGGTCATCCATAGTAATCAAGGGCTAGCCATAAACAACCTTACTCAGCCATATGTTGACCATAGGCAACCAAAGTCAACCACAATCATCCTTATCTAGCAATAATCAACCATAACACAACATGAAAAACTTGAGAATCACTAGCCAACAGAGGTCAAATATGGTCAAACCATTTTCAACTATAATCAACCTTTTTCGTAAATATGGTTGACCATGGTCAACCATTTTTGTAACATTGTTCTATTTAAAAAGTAGCATCACCTTAGTGTTTACCATGATTTATTATGTATGTTTTTTAAATTAATCTAAAATTAAATTCAAATTAGTGTAACATTAGTGATTCTCAACAATAGTTGACAATGGTCAACCATGGTGAACATTAATATAATAATGTAATAAGTAACATCATCAATTTTACATTGTTAGATTAATGTAACATAAATACATTGTTATATTTGTGGTTGACAATGGTTAAACTCAGCGAATCAAGTTCAGCCACAGTCAACACTCTTCACCTTCTATCAACCTTCTCACCCATGGTAAACCAAGGTTAACCATAATCTCCCCCTTAAACCCTAGTCAACCATGGTAATCATTATCAAACATGGTCAACTAAGGTCAACCATAGTAATCATTGCCAATCATGGTGAATTGAGCCAACCATGGCAATCATTGTTAATCATGTTTAAGTGAGGCCAACCATTGTAATCATTGTCAACCATGTTCAATTTTTATTCAGGTCAAGCATGGTTTATCTTGATAAACAATAATTGACCCTCTCTAACCATAGTCAACCTTATCAACCATGGTCAATGCCATTAACCCATTTCAAACATTTTTGTAACATTAATGTAACATCAACCATGGTCAACAATGGTTGAAATGGTCAAACATTGTGAACATTAATGTAGTGTTATTATAGCATTGTAACAATGGTCAACCATAGTAAAGCAAGGTCAACCATAATATTTCCTCTTAATACCTCATCAAGCATGGTAATAATTATCAATGATGTTCAACTTAGGTCAACTAGAGACTACCTTAACCAATAATGGTCAACCTCATCAACCCACTTCAACCATTCTTGTAGCATTACTATAACATTAATATAACATGAACCATTGCCAACAATTGTTGATGTTTGTCAATTGTAATCAATATTAATGTAACATTGTTAATCAATGTAACAACAATGCATTGTTACATTAATGGTTTACCATTGTCAAACTCAATTAGCCTTCGTCAACCATGGTCAACCTCATCAACCATGATCAAACTCATCAGCCCTCTTCAATCATTGTTAACCATGACCAACAAATCCCGCCCACACATGTCCGCTGTCAACTAGAATAACCAGACTAGTAAATGTGGTTGATAGACGACGATCAACATCATTTTCCATCCTGTATACACCAATCGACGTATGAAACGTTGATCAATATATATCAACCACATCTTTTATACAACAATCAATGTATGAAAATAAGGTTGATCAATATATATCAACCACATTTATTAAAATAGTTGTGCTAGCTATAATATAATGTTGAAATTATGTTAAATGAAACCCATTTTCCTTTCAATCTACTAAGTAGAAACTTAGTTTAAAATACATTTGTGATTGAGGTTACTTAATTATTCCTAATAATATTTCATACATGCTTCTCCGAAAAGATATATCCATGTTTGTCTCATGTGCAAAATGTTTCTATTTGATATAGATTATGACAAATATACAACATAGTGCCTTGAAGATATATTATTTAGGTGGGCCTAATGCTTAAGATCCTTTATTTTCTCTTAAAAAGTCACAGGTTCAAAAGGAGAGGGGTAGAGTATGTATGCCTAAACAATCAAATCAATCAACAGAGATGGGTGGGGAATGGGAAAACAAGAAGTCTTATACACCAATCCAATATTTAGATTTAGGGTGACATTAACATTTGATAATAATAATAATAATAATAAACAAATTGTACATTTGGTTAACAAAAGATTTCAAAATTTATAAATCGATCTGTTGAATAAAAAAAACTGGATAAATTAACTTTAAGCCACAATGTACCCGTGTGAATTTATAATCAGGACTACAGAGACTTGCACAACAATATCAGTTACACTTATTAGACAGACATACACATGGGATTAGACAGTCCCAAACAGGGGTTAAATTTGACGCCTGTATACTCGTATTTATCTTTTTTACCCGTAAAATACGTTTTAGTTTCAGATCTCCACGTCATGTGTAACTTGCCATTAATTTTTAAAAACGTCAATATGACGGGCATGTTTAAAAATTAAAAGTTAAAAAAA
>APFE031586408.1:114220-142847 GCA_000404065.3 Pinus taeda | reverse complement strand
TATATCTATAGATATTTAACCTTAAGTTATATATTTTTTATACCGTGTAATCTCTGGCCGGAAGCAACTTGCAAGTTTAGCATTTAGGGACAAAGGACAGTGACTAGATAAATTCCGGATGGCTATCAGATCTGCGGATTTTCGCATTCAATTGCCTTGATGTTCGCGAATCACAAGACTTTTGCATCCAATTCACATTCAATTGCCTTTGGGTTTAGCATTTGAGCATTTAGAGAGAAAGGACAGTTACCAGATAAATTTCTAATCACTAATGATTTGCTATCTTTCTCGTTCAATTGCCTTGCAACCTTAGTGTTCACCAGAATTCCGCATTCAATTTAACCCCTTTGTTTTGGTTTCTGTCTATGTTTACGGTATTCTTTGTGCATTTCTACTGTGTATGTTGTTGTTCTTTGTGTATAGTCTTCCTTGTGTGTATCTACTGTGTATGATGTTGTTCTTGTTATGTTTATGTGTGGTCTATATGTAAATTAACCACCGAGTGCAGAGGAGAAGGACATATTTATTTGGGTGAATCAAATTGGGCAACAAAAATTCCTCTTCTCCATGGATGGATGAGGTGAGAGATGAAATTTGTGCTGTAGTTTTTTGATATATGGACAGTGACCAGAATCTATTTTTCTTTGGTTTTGGTTTTAACTATTCATTGGTTATTTTTAAATGTTTCTGCACTAATTCTTCTTTGTTTGTTTGTTTTTAGTTTTTTCCTTCCAGCTTTGAGGGCAGAGCGCTGGGTGCACGAGTGAATACTTTTACAAAATCATATGTGCAAGGTAACTACCTCGGGCTTGCTATTTGTGATTTTTTGTGGATTTGATTTCTTTATAAACAACGATTGCAATGTCTATTTGATCTCTTTATGAATAACAATTGTGCTCTATTTCTAGTTAATTAATTATTTTCAAAATTTATAGGCTAGTATGCTCTGTTCATTAATTTCTATCTCGCTTTCAACGAATTTGGGAATATAAAGTGTCTGCAGACCGTGTGCAAAGGGCTGAATGATCACTGCTACAATGGAGCAATATTTTTTTAAGGTACCTGTTGGCTGCTCGAATTGTTTATTAATTACACATTCGAGTACCACATTAAATTGTCAACCCGGGAAAGTGCTTTTGTTTCAAAGGTGACCTCGTACTCTATGCACTCAATTCTAAAAGCATTAAAGGCTGTAATATAAACAAATCTACTTTCTATCAAACACTTACTCTGTGTTACAGCAACTATGATCTATTTCAGAAATGAAATGAAAACAATTAACAAATGGTAACAAATCTGCAGAAAGAAATGAGGGTTGTTTTGTAACAGAGGACCAGGATCCTGTCCTCAGAATAAGGATGTCCAGCACCTGCCTCTGTAACCAATTTG
Organism: Pinus taeda; assembly: GCA_000404065.3. Taxonomy (NCBI): domain Eukaryota; kingdom Viridiplantae; phylum Streptophyta; class Pinopsida; order Pinales; family Pinaceae; genus Pinus; species Pinus taeda. Next base: position 141,458 of record APFE031586408.1, on the reverse strand, counting down.
CCAATGCACACTGAAAATCCTAATCACCGGTGACACATTCTTTCACGGCGCCAATCGATTAAGAAAACAGAGTTTCAACAAAAAGGAAATATCGAAAGCAAGGCTAGAAATACACAGAAATCACACACACACACTTAACAGAAAAGAAGTGGGTGAATCTTGTGAAGAAGGTGGGCCCTGTCCCTCTCACAAGATTCCCTGGAACACAGATGCTAAGTTGAAATGCTCAGAACAATGCTTTATTCATCTGCCAAAATGTCCAATTACAATAAGGATTCAGACTTGCTCTGCACTACAATACTTCTGTTACAGCTAGCTACCCCTCAATTGTAGATGTCTCCTCTTTATATAGGAGACATCTATTACAGTAGATTGTCATTATTCATTCAGTTTGACCCTTTTATACAAAAATAGTAAATCACTTCCTGTTACAACATGATGTTACAATAGTGTGTAACTTTGTCATCCTTCGTTAGTTGGATCGTTCTGCTGTTGCAAAACTGGTATACCTCATCCATCTCCTTGAGATCCTTGTACTATCCTTGGCTTTTTCGTCATTGTTGTCAATTTGGTAAATCTCCACTGTTCCCTTGAAGTTCTCGTGCTGTTCCTAGTGTTCCAGCATCTGCGACTCTGTTTTGTTGATCGTGCTATGTCATTATCTGCCAAGTATAGTTCTACCAGCTTCAGACGGTTATCGCCCCGCTAGAAAATTGTTGTTTCACCCATTGCAAAATGAGGTTTTACCCGCTTTAGTCAGTTGCTATTTCTGGTGTTGCAGCAACTGAACAGTTGATGTTTCTAGTGTTTCAACAATTGTGAATTATAATTATGGGGACTTTGAATAGTTTCAACAATTGTTAGCGACTTAGTCAACTTCCAAAGATTAATTATAAAGATAACATGAATATGTGTTGAATAATTAAACATATAGCAATGAGGAGAGTTACTTCATACCTTGGAATAATGAGGTCAAAATTTTATCAAGGGTTTCAACTTATGGGCTAAAGAGGGTAACATCATGAAAAAATATAAGGTCAAAGGTAGACAATATAGAGTCCTAACATCCCCCCCAACTGAAAGGGTTGCATGTCCTCATGCAACATTTACTCTGAATCCGAGTCAGAATACTGGGATGAAGAGTGTAAGTTGCTGATACTAGCTAAGAAGCTGTTATCAGACCTGTTTTTGAACCCATAGACACTGTGTAATTGTTGCCATGCTGCCACCTCCTCCTTTTTGGTTAGTTTGTAATGAGCCTTATATTGATGACCAGGTAACCACAGGAGAGGAAAATGAAAACGGTAACCAATCCACCTTTCAGCACACTTTTCCATACATTTGACATAATAAGGTATGCGTGAAATTGCTACCTGAAGATTGAGGGGATTGTAAGGATGGTATTCTTGTCTCTCTTTCGGATAATGTTCCCAAAATAATTTGTTTGCTTTGATGGCCAACGCTCCTTTTGTTTTCACATAATGTTGGCAGTCGTGCAATACTGTTGCTTGTATTTTTCTCATGTGATCAACCATCTCTGGATTACTCAAATTTTGTTGATGTTGTGCAAAAAAGGTGGCTGCATTCTCTGGTTCATTTCGAATCCAGAGAAGGCAGTTCTGCTCATTGTGTGTTGCTGGCATATAGGCATTTTTCCAAGTAAGTTGATTGGCTAGAAAAGAGATGAAGGCTCTTATTTGGATGTCACCAACAATAGGGAGTATATTCATCACTATATCTTTAGGCATGGCCTCATTGTGAAGATAGAGTTCACAGAGCAAGTTTTGATCATTATTTAGTGCTTCTATGAATGTTTCAATAAATTGATCAGGTGTACCAACTTGGTAGGGTCTTCCATTTCTGATTTCCTTTATTTGCAAGAACGCTAAGCGTTCTCTCAAAAATGCTGCATAATTGAAAGAATGTTTTCTTGTAGCCAGGACCCTCTGGACCAAATCGAAGATGTGGGACAACTTAGCTTTTAATTCCTTATTTTCTTTATGTTGAGCTCGAGACTGTTCAAGTGCATCCCAATTTTTGTATGCATAGCTAAACCAGATTGACTTTTGCTGTTGGAATGCCTTCCCTTGTGAAAACTCATATTCTGTTCTCCATGTGTCCTTTAGTTGTTGAAAACTAGAGGTCTCAGTGTGAGCATTGCTGAAACAGGGAGGTTCAGTCTGTGCATAGGCATCAGAAAAAGATTTATGTTCTGTACTAGTTTGGGTGGCCCGGGGTGGTTCTATGTCTTCCTCTACAATTCTTGAAAAACCTGTTGGTTCTTGTGTAACAGCAGGTTGTTCTGTTTCTTCTTCTGCAACTCTTGGAGAACCTGTTGGTTCTTGTGTAACAGCAGGTTGTTCTATTTCTTCTTCTGCAACTCTTGGAGAACCTGTTGGTTCTTCTGTAACAGCAGGTTGTTATGTTTTGATTACAATAGCAGAAGGTTGTTGATTAGCTTCAGTAATTGGGACCTGGACTATCTTATATCCTTCTCGAGTGTAAAGCTCACCATACTCATTGCACATATATTCATTATATTGACTCTTTTCTGTTACAGACGCTACCCGTGCTAGGATGTAGAGATTGTATTCATTCTAATAGGCTTCCTTAACAATCATTATCTCATGCTGATAATCCTTAATTTGGGATTTTAGAAATTCAATTTCTTCCTGCAGGGAGGCTATGGTAGGTGGAGCTTCTGTATCTGCAAGTTCTAATGGAGGAAGGGATCGTTGTTCCGCATCCACTTGGTCATTTCCATCCGCAACAGGTGGTTCTTGTGTGTCACCTGTTGGGTTAGTGGCTGGTTCTTGTGTAACAACCACTCGCCCAATATTACCTTAGGTGTCTACTTTAGATTTTTCAGCAACTGGTTCTTGTGTAACAGCTGCCTCAGAAAATAATGTCACAAAACTGTCAACGCTCTACATCTCAGCCCTAGAGGGTAAGGAAAGGGAATGCTCAGGAATGGTTGGAGTGCGGGATCTTAGGATGATGGGTGGAGAAGTGGGGATAATGGAGCTAGTGGGTTTAATTGCTACAGACGACTGTGTTTGTCGCCTTGGTAAAGAAGCAGGAAAGTCAGTAATTTTTCTTTTTCAGCCACTTTCCTTCAGAATGGGGGAATTATCAGGAATAGCAGCTGCTTTGACTGAAGCCCTAGTTCTTCTTCTTTTTGGTGGAGTTTCAATTTTTTGCTGCTTTTCTCTTTTGAGAAAGATGATGGGGGTGTTATCATCGGAGTCATCAGTGGAGATATGAATCATGGGGGTGGATGGTTGAGCTTCACTGTGGGATGGAGTCCTCTGCAGGGGTTTTTCTGCTGCTAATTGCTGGGGAATTTCCTGGGGTATTTGCTCTGGTTGTTCTGGAATTTCCTGGGGTATTTTCTCTGGTTGTTGGGGAATTTCCTCTGCCTACTGAGGATCTTCTTCTATTTGCTAGGGAGAATTAATGAGGGGGGATGGGTGATTTAGAGCAAACCCTCTATTTATTAGGAGTTGGGCTAAGTGATGATGTTTTAGGGAAAGGAGGGGATGCTTTGCTTTTATAGTATAACGTGACATATTTTTTAGACAACCCAATAGATAATAGGGCATGTTTATTAACTAACCATGCCTCAAACGATTTAGCAAAACGAAGTCGTGTTGGTAAATTACCTAGTAAAGACCTTCGCAAGTCAAATACTGCTTAACGAACTCCGCAACCTTTGGCCATGGTGGAGGCAGTGACTGAAGTGCGACCCCTCTACCTTTGGCTTCCACATGCTCACCTGGTAGGAAAAATTCTTGTTGCGCATTTAGAATAAGATGTTTCCTACTAAACCAGCGTGTACCATTGATCGATAACCCAGAAACTTGGGCTACGTCTTCTTCTGTTACTGGAATTTGCACTCCCGGGACCATGGAAAATCCTTCTCTTAAGTTGCATGCGAACTCCAACACTTGCTGTGTATTGAAATCCAGGAGTTTTCTAAAATAGTCTACCCATCTTGCTTGCAGGAAAATTTGGTAAACCTTTGGGTAGAGTTCCAGTAGTGCTGTTGTGCCAGGTTCATGTGTAATCAGATTCCCCCCCATAGCTGCTGATCCAGCAAAAATACACAATGCAGAGCCGAGTTGCCGAGTTTGAGAAAGAGTAAACCATTACAAATGAGGATATGCCACGATGAGGTGACTTTTCGATATTACCGCGAGGACTAAGGCTGGCGGTGATTGACGTGTTATGCAATAATTACAATATTTTGGTAATCTCCCCAAATCTACGGCTGAATGATCTGATTGGTAGTACAATGATTTCGGCAGTCGTATCAACATATCCACATTAACTATAATTTAATATCCACACTTAAACATGCGTACCTTTAATTTTACGTTTAGTTACACGCCAAAAATTCTTATCTTGTCTTTTGCTAGATCAATAATGATTACAAAGGGTCTACAAGCGTGAAAATACAGGCGATTTTTATTACTAACAGGAAGTAGTAGTGAAGAAGTGTAATTATCAGAGTGCATGGTTGGTTCCTTTAATGAAGAATAATATGTTCCATCAGGATGATAGTTCATTAAGTACTGAAATTGGTGTTATAGCATGGAGAAGTGATGTTACCGTAACAGGAGTTGGTGCTGCAGCAGCGGGAAGTGGTGTTGCGGAAACGGGGAAATGGTGTTGCAGCAACAGGAAGTGGTGTTGCAGCAACAGGAAGTGGTTTTGCAGCAACAGGAAGTGATGTTGCAGCAACGAGAAGTGGTGTTGCAGCAACGGGAAGTGGTGTTGCAGCAACTGGGAAATGGTGTTGCAACAACGGGACAATGAAAGACTGATTTATGGTCTGAAAAACATTCCCAAGCTGCAAAGTGATTCGTTTGGAATTTTTATTCTCAGCCATCCTCCGAAACTAAGATCTACAAAACAATTAATTTTAACATGGTATCCCTTGGCGAGGATTATTAGTTAAGGAATCTAATCTAAAAATAAATAAACAAATAGACATTTAAGTGCCTTGAGGGACAGTAGGTTCCCCCAAAAAAACATAATGTAAGTCTGTCGTGCAAGTATCTTTGAAATCCTCTTTAGAAAGAGGTCGTTGGTACAAACTGAGTCGATACCCATTCACTAATAATGGTGTTCTACTATCATCAATCGTTAAGCGTCTGACTGTTCCATTTGGAAAAACAACATCTACTTCATAAGGTCCTAGCCACCTTGTTCTTAATTTACCTTGGAAATTTTTGAAACAGGAGTCATACAGTAAAGTCCAATTACCTTTCTCGAACTGCTTTTGCTTAATGGTTTTGTCGTGTCATCTAGTTCTTTGTTGCTGTATCATGTATGTTTGATGGATGGCATCCAACCTCTTCTCGTCCAGTTCCTGAAACTGCTGCAACCTGGCTGTCTGTGCATCAGTCAAATCAAGGTTAACAGCTAAAGCAATTCTTAAGGTTTTGATTTCAAACTCCACAGGGAAAACAAAATTTTTACCAAAAACTAATTCATAGGGTGAAAAGCCCGTAGTATTCCTCCAAGTAGTTCTATAAGCCCATAGCGCTTCAGGCAACTTTTGAAACCAGTCCCTCCTATATTCCTTTATTGTTTTTGTCAAAATGGCTTCTATGACTTTGTTGGTGCTTTCCACCTGCCCATTAGCCTGAGGGTGATAAGGTGTGGTCATTTTATGCTTAATATGGTATTTCTGCAATGTGCCTTTGAAGCCATGAGAGTTAAAAGGAGGTCCCCCATCAGTGACTAGTTCCCTAGGCAATCCAAACCTAATGAAGATCTCTTCAAATAAAAATGTTAATACTGATTCTTCATTAGCTTTGAGGAGTGCCTTAGCTTCTACCCACTTAGTCATATAATCCGTGCATACTAGTATATAAACTTTTTGATTGGATGGAGGGATGATGGGACCTATAAAATCTAGTGCCCATCTTTCAAAAGGGTTCAAGAATTACCTGGGGATTGAGTGGCATTTCATCCCTGTGATTAGGCTGGCCCATTCTTTGAAAACTATCATAGGCCCTGACATATTTCCTTGCATCCTTGAAGATTAAGGGCCAGAAGTAACCCATACTGAGAACCTTGTGTGTTGTTCTTTTGTTTGCAAAATTCCCTCCACAAGGGCCATCGTGGCAGGCTTTCAATACATCATAAATTTGATCTTCGCCAATGCATCTCCGGATCTCCTGATCGAGTCCTGTGTGAAATAGACACTCGCTTATGTAGCTGTACCTAGCACTTTGCTGAATGATTTTCCTTTTTTCTCTATGTGATAGGTGTGATGGTAGTTTCCCTGCAACTAAATAGTTGGCAATGTCTGCATACCAAGATGAGTGAGCAAATACTGCAAATAAATACTCGTCAAGAAAAGAATCATCTACTGGAATATTTTCATTAGTTTTTAACCAAGAAAGGAAATCAGCAACTATATTCTCTTTTCCTGGTCGATCTACAATTGTGATATCAAATTCTTGTAATAACAATAACCATCTGGTAACTTGAGCATTTGTAACTGATCTGTTCATTAAGTATCTAATGGCTGAGTGGTTAGTATGCAAAAAAGTAGTATAACCAGTAATATAATGTCGAAACTTATTGATAGCATAAATCACTGCTAGAAATTCCTTCTTAGTAAATGTATAATTAAGTTCTGCGGGGGTCATATTTTTACTAATAAAATAAATGGCATAGGGAAGATTGTTTTCTTCTTGTCCCAAGACAGCTCCAATCGCAGTGTCTGAGGCATCAGAGGATATATGAAAGGGGAGTGCCCAATCAGGTCCTCTCAAAATGGGAGTTGTATACAACTGATGTTTAAGTTCATCAAATGCTTTTTCACAATCATCAGTCCACTTAAATTCAACATTTTTTGTTAGTAACACAAACAAAGGAGAAGCTATTTTAGAAAAATTCTTGATAAATCTTCTATAATACCCGGCATGTCCTAAGAAGCTTCTCACATCAGTTTGTGTTTTGGGGATAGGGAGGATCTGAATTACCTATATTTTAGCTGGATCGACTTGAATTCCTAAGAATGAGATGAAGTGACCCAATACAATACCTTGATTCATCATCAGATGGCATTTTTCAATACTTAAGGCAAGGTGTGCTTCTATACATCTCTTAAGTACTTTTTCAAGGTTCTGTAATGCATCCTCAAAAGTCATGCCATAAGGAGTAAAGTCATCCATAAATATTTCTAAATAATCATTTAACATATCAGAAAAAATCCCTATCACTGCTCTTTGAAATGTTGCTGGGGCATTACATAGCCCAAATGGAAGAACCCTATAGGCAAAGGTCCCCCATGGGCTAGTGAAAGTGGTATTTTCCTGATCTTGGGGTGCAATCTTGATCTGATTATATCTGTTAAATCCATCCAAAAAGGAAAATAATTTCTTACCTGCCAAGTTATCTAATACCTGATCAGTGAATGGTAAAGGGAAATGGTCTTTCTAGGTGGCCTTATTTAGGGCTCTATAATCCACACATACTCTCCATTTCCCATTTTTCTTGGGTATAATTACTAGTGGAGAAACCCATTCACTATCAGATATAGGATATATAAATCCTGCATTCAACAATTTTTGAAGTTCTTCCTTTAAATTTCCCTCAAATTAGGATTCATCCGTCATTGGGGTTGACAGACTGGGCACGATCCTTCTTTAATATAAATGTGGTGGGTGCATAGCTCGGGAGAAATCCCCTTTATATCTGTATAATCCCATGTGAATGCTTCTTTATTTTCACAGAGTAGCTTCATTAACTGTTGTTTTTGATCGTCTGGTAGATTAGGATTTATATTTAATGTTTTACCTGACTCGATTTCTACTATTATACTTTTGGAGGAGTTGCCAGCTAATGTCTGAGGTAGATTTTCAGTTTCAAGGTTTTGTTGGGATTCAGATTCCAAGATTGCAGTGAAGTGATTATGTATTTCTGTACTGACCGAAGAAGGTTCAGAAATAAAGTTGTTGATTAATTCATCTTTGGTTGAGTCTTTGAAAGTTAAAGCTTGTCCGACAGTTAAAATAGGTTGGGTTTCCTCATCCTCATAATCTAACCATACAGAATTGTCGTTATTAATCATGGGTGTGGCATGAGGATAAAGAGTAAGTTGTTTGGTTTCCTACCCATTAGATATTGTCATTGATCCAGATTTACAGCCGATGAAGGCATCTGTTGTAGCCAGCCAAGGTCTTCCTAGAATCAGTGGATGACCCCCCAACTTTGTTTTAGTTTGTAACACAACAAAATCGGCTGGGTAATTCCAAGATTCTACGGAAATTACCAGGACTTCAATGACTCCTTCAGGTTTAATTATAGAGTGGTCAACCAGCTCTAGAATGGTTGTGTTTCCCTAATTAAAATTTTCAACTGCAGTAATTGTGTTGTTTCAAGTGTCATAATGTTTATTGCAGCACCCAAATCTACTAGAACTTTAGAGACAAAGGTTTTACCAACCTGAACTGTTACTGTAGGGTGGCCAGGGTCACCATATTTCACAGGGGGGTCATTTTCTGTCATCAAAGCAGTCAGTTCTCCCATCACATGGACTGTGAGGGGTTCCTTAGTTTTTCTTCCAGGATTTTTAATACAGATATCCCTAACAGTTCTAGCATAAATAGGAACATCTCTTAGTGCTTGCAATAGCGGAATTTTGACATATAAATTCTGCAGTTCTTCTAGAAGGTTAAAAGCAGGTGGCTCAAATGTTTTGGTAAGAGCTAGACGTTAAGGGAAGGGTGGCTCTGCTGTTTGAGCAGTCTTATTAGAAGATGTTTCAACTATTTTAGCATTGTTTTTAGATGACTTTTCTTTTCTAGTTTCCTCTTTTTCAGAGTCAGTAATATCATCAATGATGGGTTCAACTATTCTCCCAGAACGTAAATGGATATCATTGCATTGAATAGGGGAAACAGGTTGACTTTGAATATCAATTACCTGCAGAGCTTTATTATTATTCGGGTTGGGGTTAGGTTGTACAGGCAGTTGGGGTGTGATTGTCTGGTTATTCAGTGGAGCGTTAGATGGTAAGGAAAGAGATTGTTGGTGTTGAGGAAATGGAATCTGTTGGGCTGTCCAGTTTGGGTTTCATTGATTGAAATAAGGTTGCTATAGAGTCCAAGGATTCCATATGTTAGGATCGGTAAAAGGAGGATTTGGTTGCTGCATGGGTGGAAAATGCATTGGATTAAAGGGTGGGTATTGCATTTGATTCATGGGTGGGTAATTTGTTTGAAAAGGAGAATGATTATTCCAACGACTAAATGATGTGTTAGAATTCATACCTTGTCTTTGTGGTTGCCATTGCCTCCTCTGTGCCATTAGGTACACTGCTTCAGCTTCCTCTTCAGTTGATTGCAGTGCTGCCTTTATTCCTCGCAAAGAAGGGCATTGTTGAGTCTCATGATCCTTTTCACAGATGGTGCAAATTGGTACCCTATCCAATGGGCATTCCCTCAGTGGGTGCTTCTATCTACATTTACAACAGAAAATAGCCAGAGCAGCTTCTGCTTCTACCTGCTTCTTTTTAACCTGCAGGGCATCAATTTTTGAAGCAAAAGAGCTTAACATTTCAGTTTTAAATTCTTCAAGAAAGTTACCTATTTCGGCTCGTCTTGCTCCTCCACTTGCTGATTTCTGGACTCTTGAGTATATATTGTCGCTACTTTTTGGTGTGCTTGATTCTCTTCTGGAACATCTAATACAGAGGTTGATAATCTCATCAAATGGTTCTTTGCAAATATCCCATTTTCCAAGCATATTCAGCATATCCAAGAAGTCATCTCGTACCCCTTTTAGCAGTATTGTCTTCAGAATATCCTTAGTCATAGTTAGATGATCAGATCACTGCAGATTATACTGCAGTATTTCTACAAAGTCCTCCAGATTCTCGTCCTCCTTCTGAACCATTTTAAACAATTCTTCCTTCCTTTCTCTTGTTCGGCAGTAATCCTGATATTTTGTCAGAAAAATTTCTTTCATATGATCCCACGTAGTGATTACCTGAGCCCCTAAGCTCATAAACCACCTTAACGCATTCACTTTCAATGTTGCTGGAAACAATTTTAATTTATGAGCAGGAGTTACATAATCATAACTCCTACACAGTATATCAAATTCAAAAGAGGAACTCATTAGGGTCTTCAAAGGATAACCCATGAAAATTAGGTAGTGTTGTAGGTGGAATGTTCTTCATAGGGATTGTTCCTCTTAGGAGATCCCCAATAGGAAATTCCAAGGTGGAGAGTGAATTTTCCCCTCTTCCTTCTGCTCTGTTATCCTCCATTGGTCTTTTTCCTGAATCACTTGCTCTATCTTCAGTATCTTCTGTTTCTTCAGGCTCTTCTACCGGTTCCTCAACATGCTCTGGTGTTTCCAGCTTCCTTTCAGGTCCTAGTACTTCCTCCGTCTGGTGATCTATTTGGGAGGAATGCTGGATCTGAGGTCTTCGGGAACTTATTCTCTGGGATGTCTCGGCCTTTGAAATGATCTCGTCAATGAAAGTTTTTCTTCCTCTTCCTGTGCCCTTGCCGCCTATAAAGTTAGCTTTCCTGCGTCCTCTCATGCACCTGTTATTCTAAAGGAAAATCATTAATGCCTTTAAAATCTCTAGTCACCTCCCCCGGCAACGGCGCCAAAATGTTGGCTGCTCGAATTGTTTATTAATTAAACAGTCAAGTACCACATTAAATTGTCAACCCGAGAAAGTCCTTTTGTTTCAAAGGTGACCTCGTACTCTATGCACTCAATTCTAAAAGCATTAAAGGCTGTAATATAAACAAATCTACTTTCTATCAAACCCTTACTCTGTGTTACAACAGCTATGATCTATTGCAGAAATGAAATGAAAGCAATTAACTAATGGTAACAAATCTGTAGAAAGAAATGATGGTTGTTTTGTAACAGAGGACCAGGACCCTGTCCTCAGAATAAGGATGTCCAACACCTGCCTCTGTAACCAAGTTGCCAATGTACACTGAAAATCCTAATCACCGGTGACACATTCTTTCACAGCACCAATCGATTAAGAAAAAAGAGTATCAGCAAAAAGGAAATATCAGAAGCAAGGCTAGAAATACACAGAAATCACACACACACTTAACATAAAAGAAATGGGTGAATATTGTGAAGAAGGTGGGCCCTGTCCCTCTCAAAAGATTCCCTGGAACACAGATGCTAAGTTGAAATGCTCAGAACAGTGCTTTATTCATCTGCCAAAATGTCCAATTACAATAAGGATTCAGACTTGCTTTGCACTACAATAATTCTGTTACAGCTAGCTACCCCTCAACTGTAGATGTCTCCTCTTTATAGAGGAGACATCTATTACAATAGATTGCCATTATTCATTCAGTTTGACCCTTTTGTACAAAAATAGGAAATCAATTCCTGTTACAGCATGCTTTTACAATAGTGTGTAACTTTGTCATCCTTCGTTAGTCAAATCCTTCTGCTATTGCAAAACTGGTATACCTCGTCCATCTCCTTGAGATCCTTGTACTATCCTTGGTTGTTTCGTCATTGTTGTCGATTTGGTAAATCTCAACTGTTGCCTTGAAGTTCTCGTGTTGTTCTTGGTGTTCTAGCATCTGCGACTCTATTTTGCTAATCGTGCTGTGTCAGCATCTGCCAAGTATAGTTCTTCCAGCTTCAGATGGTTACTGCCCCGTTAGACAATTGATGTTTCACCCATTGCAAAATGAGGTTTTACCTGCTTTAGTCAGTTGTTGTTTCTGGTGTTGCAGCAACTGCACAGTTGATGTTTCTAGTGTTTCAGCAACTGTGAATTATAATTCTACGGACTTTGAATAGTTTCAACAATTGTCAGCGACTTAGTCAACTTCCAAAGATTAATTATAAAGATAACATGAATATGTGTTGAATAATTAAACATATAGCAATGAGGAGAGTTACTTCATACCTTGGAATAATGAGGTCAAAAGGTTATCAAGGGTTTCAACTTATGGGCTAAAGAGGGTAACATCATGACAAAATATAAGGTCAAAAGTAGAAAATATAGAGTCCTAACAATACCTTCTAGAATTTATCAGAGAGAATTTTTGAAATTGAAAAATGCAATAGCTCTTTTAAATATCTGTTAAGTAAACATAGATACTGTGATAAAGATTAGGTAAAATGATTTGAATTCTTTTTGAAATCATAAATAAATTTTGATTTAGTGTGTGTTTCCACCCCCAGGCTCTCTAATTAAAAGAGATCTGCAGGCTCCTTGAAAAAAACTAGAAGTCAAATTAATTAAACCCTGTTTTGTTGTCTTGGAATTTAATAAACGACCCGGACTACTCTGATCAAATTAAATAAACCCTGTTTTGACGTCTTCAAATTCAAAAAAAGAGCTGCATGACTCTGATAGATGATATTTAAATTTAATCAAATGAATTACAAGTCTGGTTATCCTCATTCCAAATAAAATAAAATCGATTTTCGTAGATTAGCATTGGTCTACTTAGACGTGTGTAATTAAAAGAATCCTAAATGCGAAATGAAATTGAAATGTAAGACTCTGAATTGACTACTCAGGGACAAACAAATTATTTCTCTTGCTGGGTCCAATAAGGGGACATCTCTACCGCAACCTGATCGATCAATCCTATGGGTTGATCTGCGAAGAAAATGTCTGCTATTTATTGTTGTTAGCCACCAAAACAAGAATGAGAGTGGAAAAGCATCTGACATTGTTAAGAATTGTTAAGATTCAAAAGTAGAGTCGATTTAGATTTAGGTGAATGTGAGGAGAAGTTTCGGTAAATTTTGCGTAGCAAATTGAGGGATGGAGAAGAATAAGATTGCAGCCAAATCCTCATACTTCCACAGAGGAACAACTCTGAGTGTTTGATTTATATTTCTTTGAGTATTTAACTTCTATTCCTATGTAAATATAATTTGGATTTTTGAAATAAAAACCCACAGCAACGTACCAGTGCTAGCATGCTAGGTTCCATAGTTTTTATAATATGCTTATGATTAAAGAAGGTCTCTGTCTTTATGGTGTGGTAATAGAAACCACGAGTATGAGAAATTGGAATCGAACCCTTGATCACATTGTTAAAACCCTCAATCACGTGCCTTAATCGACATGGGTAGGATGATGGATCTTTATCATGTGAATATCCTTATGGTTTTATAGAACTGACCTTAAAATAGTGGCCACTGCTAATTTTATTCGACGCGGATGGTGGGGCCCGAATCCCGATCACCACTCACACCTGTAGCTTTGTAATGTGAAAAGTTTATTCCATTGAAAACCAACTGCCCTTAATCAACAATGCACATCATTATATTTATTTATTTTTATAAATAAATGCACATCATTATATTGATTTATTTTTATAAATGTGACTTAAATGGAAAACATAGTACGTGTGAGTGAATTATTTTTGTCAAATTTGTTGCAACAATATTAACATTTATTATTTTCATGTGAAAGTAATTATGAATATATATTTTTTCACTTCATAATATTATTTTTTGTTGTTTCTATATATATTTCCCATCTATTTTATCACTATTTCCATTTTAAACAAAAAAAACTCAGAACATTTGAACAATCTGGAAAATTTGCAGAAAGATTTGATCCGCAGGTCTCAAAACAAAGTGTAGCAATGAGACTTGAGCCGAATGGTACAAAAAAGAATGGAAAATTTGAACAATTGAGTACAATTTGAAATTAGATGAAACTTGTACAAATAAATTTTAAAAGTTGTATGATAGGAAGTTTAAAAATTAAAAAGTCATTAAAAAAAATCCTTTATGGGTAGGTTCAGTCAAATTTAACCCTTGGTCCCAAAACAACGAACTGATGACAGGAGTGCACTTCAACACTTCTTTATAGTGCACATACAATACACATGGCAGTAAACCTTTTATGAATAGATACATAAACGTTAATATATCTAGCAGTAGCAGTATAAGTTTGGGTAGTCTCTAGATAGACGTTAAATATCTAACAGTATAAATTGGGGTTGGAGACGAGATACTGATCGATCTTCTTGAACATGGGAATGGCGTTTTCCTTGAACTCTTGTAATTTACGTTCGTCGACCTCAGCACTCAGGTTGGTTTCGTAGTTGGTGATCCTGGTTACCACACATCCCATTTTTTCTCTGGGAGCCACTTTGACCTCAAAGCTCCACGCACTCAGTTTTGTCCCCAAAGGACCTCCTTCGATTATTGTAAACTTTAAAACCATCTTCTCCTCGTCGATTTCATCCACTTTCTCTTTGAAGTATCTGAAATCCTTGTTAGCTGCAATATGAGAAGGAAAAACATTACAAGATTCAATACATTAAAAATTTATTCAACACCGTTGTTAGTTTATGAAATCAACAATAATACGAGGGGTGAAGTTGAAGTTAAAAATAATGGAGAAATTGTTATATGGTTGTAACGTATCTCCTTAGTTTAGGATTACTTCCTAGAGTTTAGGAGGTTGTTTACAACTACCTATTTTCCAGTGATGTATTTAATATTGTAATATTCATTTGATGTAATGTAGAGTAAATGTGAGAGAGAGTCTCCTCTTCGTTTGAGTGCAGTCTCCCAAGTGTCGTACACACCTGTGAGCTACAACTCCTTCATTTAATTCAAAGTGTGATTTTTATCTTGGTATCAGAGCTTAGGCTAGAGATAGCCTCAAATTTTTTTTAGGGGATGTATCATTAGTTACATTTCTGTAGTGGTAGGAGTACATGTAAATGTGTCTGTGCGATCAGGTGGAACTGCAGTACCACCTGGAGTGAAGGGTCTCAGATGACTAATCATCTCTGAGTTGGAGAAAAGGTTGAGCAATTGGCGCTACTTTTTAAAGAAAAAGCGCGCCATTGGCGCTGGTTTGGGGCTGAAAAGCGCGCCAGGAAAATTATAACTAAAATTGGCGTGGATCCTTGGCTGTTAAGCGCGCCAATTTCCGTGGACATCGTGAATTTTTATTTCTTGCAATTGGCGCGGATTTTTAGTTATTCAGAGCGCCATAGAGCCAACCTCTTTCTCTCTGGAAATCTGCAATTTTTGTTGCAGATCGGAGTTGCGCGGTGGAGGCACGTGGAGATTCTGCTCGGTGGCAGCAGATTTGATTTGCCTGGTGGTGGCGAATTGAGGATCCTTGATCAGCTCAGAGCTAGCAGATCGGATCTGCCCGGTGGTGGCGAATTGGGGTTCCGTGATCGGGCCTGCCCGGTGGTGGCGAATCAGAGCTCTGTGATCTGCTCGGTGGAAGCAGATCGGTGTTTTTCCCAGTGGTGGCACAGTGAAGTCCCTGATATGTTCAGTGGAAGCAGATCGCCCTTGCCTGGTGGTGGCACAGTGAAGTCCTTGATCTGTTCAGTGGCAGTAGATCGGACTTGCCCAGTGGTGGCATAGTGAAGTTCCTGATCTGTTTGGTGGTAGCAAATCGAAATTTCCCGGTGGTGGCCGATTGAAGTGTTCAGTTGGGCGAAAATGAACAATAGCATAGAATCATACCTCCACGAGTCTAGCAAGCTCGATGGAATTAACTTCTCTAACTGGAAGTTCAAAATGCAAACTTTGCTGGAGAGTGCAAATGCATGGTTGATCGTCTTGGGAAATGAGCAGAGAACTGGAACACTGGCCCAAGAACAAGATTGGTATAAGAGAGAAATAAAGGCGAAAGTCATATTGAAGATGTCTATCAAAGACAACATTATCCCCCATATCAGAGATTGCAAGTCGGTCATGGATATATGGAACACAGTCAAGAATCTGTACAAGACTCAAAACACAAATCGTGTTCTGGCACTCAATGGAAAATTGTTTGCATTAAAAATGGATGAGAATGAATCCGTTGGTGGATTCATGGCCAGAGTCAAATTGGGAGCCATTGGAGAGAAGGTATCAGACTCAGATCTGGTCACACTAACATTGAATAGAATGGCTGATGAATATCAGACATTCATCTCAGGGTTGTCAGCGAGAGAGAAAGTCCCCTTGTTTGATGACCTGACAGTGATTCTGCTCCAGGAGGAGGAACCAAGACAGAATATGAAAACTCAGAGCAATGACTTAGCTCTGATGGCGAAGAGGCGACAGTACAGAGGAAAGCAGCACCAACACCAACATCAGCATCAGCAACCGCAGCAGCAGCAGCAGAAAGGGGCCAACTCTTTTCAAAAGAGACCATTCAGAGGTATGACTGATAATTATGTTAAGAGATGTTTTTACTATGGGAAACCTGGCCACTAGATTAGAGAATGCTATAAGAGGCAAGCGGATGAAAGAAAAGGAAAACAGAGGAAACATCAGGGGTGTTTTGCTGGAGAAGAGGATGACCACAGCCATGATCTTCGATTATTCACAGTCGACTGTGAACTTTCAGCATCAAAAGGAGATGACAATAATATATGGTATGTCGATTCTGGCGCATCCTCTCATATGACCGGTAAGAAAGATTGTTTTGAGTTTCTTGAAGAGTCTGCATGTGGATCAAAAATTTACTTAGGAGATGACAGTGGGTATGAGATCAAAGGTTGTGGGGATATTCCTGTGAAGCTACCTAGTGGCGACATCAAACATCTCAAAAATGTTTTATATGTTCCAGGAATCAAAAAGAATTTGATCTCTGTCTCTATGATAACAGACCAGGACATGCAGGTGCAATTCTTCAAGAATGGATGTGTCATTTAGGATAACCAATTGGAGACAGTTGCAACAGGTGTACGCGTGAGAAATTTGTATAGACTGGATGCAAGGAGCATTCCACGACAAGCGATGGTTGCAGCAACATCAACAACTGAAAATCTCTGGCATTAGAGATTTGGACATCTCAATTTACAAGATCTCATCTTACTAAAAAAGAAAGGTATGGTCGATGGTCTTCCCGCTTTACATAATATCAATCTGGAATGTTATGGATGTGCATTAGGGAAGATGCATAGAGATGAATTCCCTTTGCATGTTAACAGAAAAGAAAGAAACATCCTAGAACTAGTGCATATAGATATTTGTGGACCTATGCAGACTAGGTCTTTAGGAGGTGCATACTACTTTCTATTGTTTACAGATGACTGCACTAGGTTCTCTTGGGTATATTTTTTAAGCAAAAAGAGTCAAGCTTTCCGATACTTTAAAGAATTCAAATCTATGATAGAGAACCAAACAGGAAAGAAGATAAAGATTCTCCGCTCGAATCAAGGGGGAGAATACAAGTTAGGTGAGTTCATGAACTTTTGCAAGCAGCATGGGATTATACAGCAATTTACAGTGCCACACACTCCACAACAGAATGGAGTAGAGAACGCAAGAACAAGATATGGCATAGAGTATAAGGCATACAAGTTATATAATCCTGTGACTCATAAAGTGTTTGCAAGTAGAGATGTCATTTTTCATGAACAGACTGAAGATGGAAAGGAAGACTCTAGCAGTGACAGCCACATTCCACTGCTGATAGAACTGAACAGTGAAGAAGAAGAAGAGCAGGCGCAGGAGCTGAAACAGGAAGAAGTAGCAGTAGACCGTGTAATAAGTGATGATGCAGGCCCGGGAAGTGCTGAAACAGATAGAGTTGAGGTAAGTCCTTTACCTAGAAAATCAGGTAGGAAGACTAGACTACCTGCAAGATTGCAAGCTTATGTTCTAATGTCCAAAATTTTAAACATTGTAGAACCTTCAAACTATGAAGAAGCTAGTAAATCAGATGAATGGAAGGCTGCAATGCATGAAGAAATGGAATCAATATATAGAAACCATACTTGGGACTTATTTGAGTTTCCAGAAGGAAAAACCCCTATAGGTTGTAAGTGGCTATATAAACCTAAGATAAATGCAGATGGGAGTGTAGAAAAGTTCAAAGCTAGACTAGTAGCAAAGGGTTATTCACAACAAGAAGGCATAGATTTCGATGACACCTTTGCGCCTGTAGCTAAACTTAATACAATTAGAATGCTAATCTGTTTAGCAACAAAACATAAATGGAAGCTACACCAGTTAGATGTTAAATCTGCATTTCTGAATGGAGAATTAAAAGAAGATATATATTTAGTACAGCCTCCTGGTTTTGTGAAAAAGGGGCAAGGGCATTTAGTGTGTAAATTGCATAAGGCACTTTATGGTTTGAAACAAGCACCCAAGTCATGGTATGAGAAAATTGATTCATTTTTTATACAACGTGGTTTTCATAGGAGCCTCAATGATCCAAACCTTTATACCAAGATAAATAAACAGAGGAAAATCATTTTGATTTCTTTGTATGTGGATGACATGATAATGACAGGGAATGCAGATAATTTGATCAAAGAAATCAAGCAGCAAATGTCACAGGTATTTGAAATGAAAGACCTTGGTGATCTTCATTATTGCCTAGGATTGGAGGTGTGGAAAGATTCTGGTCAAACTTTTTTAACCCAAGGAAAGTATGCCAGAACCCTGTTGGAAATATTCAGAATGGAACAATGTAAAACAACAACAACACCATTGCAGCAGAATCTTAAGTTAAGCAGTGACGATGGCACAAAACAGGTGGATGCCACTTTGTATAGACAACTAGTCGGAAGTCTGATCTATCTCATGACAACTAGGCCTGATCTGGCATACTCTGTTAGTGTGCTAAGCCAGTTTATGTCCAGACCACTTGATAGTCACTAGAATACAGCAAAATGTGTTTTGAGGTACCTTAGTGGTACTTGTAATTATGGTCTTTTATACACTGACATTTCTGATGGTACTTTAGCAAGTTATTCAGATTCAGATTGGGTAGGCAACCTGGATGATCGTAGATCCATCACAGGATATGCATTTAGTATTGGATCCAGGGTTATTTCCTGGAGTAGCAAAAAGCAAAGTACTGTAGCATTATCATCATGTGAAGCCGAGTACCAGGCGTTGTGTGCAGCAACATGCGAAGCCATCTAGTTGAGGAGATTGCTTAGCGATGCAGGCAAAAGTTAGAAAGAAGCAACCAGCATCAAAACTGACAACCAAAGCCCAATAAAGCTTGCATACAATCCAGTTTTCCATAAAAATACTAAACATATTGACACTCAGTTTCATTTTGTTCGAGAAAAGATACAGTTAAACGAAATATGTGTGGAGTATTGTAACACTTGTGAAAATTTAGCTGATATTTTTACTAAGCCTCTAGGGCGAGTAAAGTTTGCGTTATTTAGAGGGATGTTAGGAGTGCAAAATAACCCTTTCTCCATTAAGGTGGGGAGTTAAAAATAATGGAGAAATGGTTATATGGTTGTAACGTATCTCCTTAGTTTAAGATTAGTTCCTAGAGTTTAGGAGGTTGTTTACAACTACCTATTTTCCAGTGATGTATTTAATATTGTAATATTCATTTAATGTAATATAGAGTGAACATGAGAGAGAGTCTCCTCTTTGTTTGAGTGCAGTCTCCCAGGTGCCGTACACACCTGTGAGCTGCAACTCCTTCATTTAATTCAAAGTATGATTTTTATCTGTTGATCTGCTTGATGGTGCCCACCCCTCCATCTCCTTCAACGAAGGTTATAGAAGAGAAGCATTCGGAAAAGACCCTCCGAAATAGGTTGTGGCCGTCTTTCACAATGGAGTTCCACAATCTTTTTGCCTCCACCTCACACACACTCGTTTGTTAGAGTCCCAACCACCATGTTGACTTACTTTTGCAACTCCGTCAACAAAATGAAGTAGAAGCAGCTTGTTATAGAAGAGGAAAAGGAGCATATTTATAGATGTTAATTTACTTCACTTTCCCTCAAATTATTTTCATTTGAAAATATCTTGATTGCCCATTTAAAAGATATTTAAGAAGTCAATGAAAAGAATCCATTTAAACAATTAACTGGGCTCCTATCCATCCAATTTCATAAATCAGCAATCAAAATTAAAAAACCACTTGGTGCTCGAATATTTTTGCATTCGCATGCTTACAATAAGAGAAATCGGAGTGTCACGCTAGTTGTGTGGAGAGGTAGCAATCCAATCTGGCACACAATTATTGATTTCCATGCTCATACATGTTGACGTTCTTATTTTTTCGGCATCTTTTTAGATACATATCAATGGAAACGAATCGTTTGAGTTAACATTGTGAATATCTATTTAACATTTACGCAGAAATAAGGACACTTCGGCTGCATCGAGAGACATTTCCCTTGTTTTTTTTAGCAAACAGAGCTGCCAAGTTCCAGTGTTAAAGATCCGGGCTAGGTGCATCGGTCTCCAGAGAGCCGGAAGAATAAAATACTTGATTTTAGTTTTTTTTTTTATCAGTCTTTATGCTTATAGATTTTAATTTCCTGTTTACAATAATATATATGTATGGGTACAGTAATATATATGTATAGGTAGATAAAGTATGGATGTAGACATGATAATGAAGCTTATATAACTTGGAGAAATAGATTTAATATTTTTTTTCTCTTCTATGGTTTATCATGGGTTAGATAATCAACTGTCTTGATTTCCGGATAAGCAAGTTGAGTCTTGAGACCCTAACCTGTTTTTATATGGTTGTAACGATGACAAAGAAAAACCTACTAGCTTTACAGAAAAATGATGATCATTAAAAAAACATTGGGAGTCAAATGGATAACCGAAGATGCTGACAATCTAGCGCACAATTAATCACCAGCCTCCATTACATTTCAACAAGAATAGATAATCGAATAAGACAGATCGGAAGATATACGATCTGCTTTTGGATTCCTGAAACTAATTTCTTCTCCAAAAATTGAATGGACCAACGATTAAACTGCCATCTCAAAGATGACTTACACGTAACATCGATGATGTTTGACATGATTTAACAATCCTGTTGGTTGAGCCATCTTATTCAGTAGATACAAATTTTAAAAAATAAATAAAAAAATCAATTACTGCCATGTTTCTTTCACTGATCAACCCAAAAATCGATGCCGTGATATTTGTTTTCTTTCGTTAATCATTTACTAAAATGTGAAATGAAAATTTATATAATCTTTGCCCCATTTAATAACAACTTGTACACATTTAATTAAACTATAAAATAGCCCGTAAACGATCTTAAAGAGGTCAAATATTGAATGAAAATATAAAACCAAAATATATTTTCTTCTCTATTAAATAGTGTTGTGAGATGCACACATTCCTCCGTGTAACGCCCTGGGAACCGGGCGCTCCGCACGACAGCGGGCGGCCCGAACGTCGACGAACGATGTCCCCACCCAACGTTCCGGTTGAACGACCCGACACGGAAAAACACATCACCGGTGCAACGGAGGGCGCACACGGGCAGCAAGGGCGAACGAAGGAGGTTGAACGCCCGAACGAACATATGTTTGGCACGTCAGAGGGACGGGCAGTGGACGACACGAACGTGCGCCCACCCGCCCGAAGTGCTGAACGAACGACACACACAAGGGCGAGGTCTACACGGCAACCGAATGGAGGGCGACAGTTTGAACGACAGACCCACTCGGGCGGAACGACCACGTAGGCGGGGCGACACGAAGGGCACCCGCCCGAACGAACCATGCAACCGGCGAACGAGGCATGCAGTCCGAACAGCGACGGTATGTGCGATGTGGGCAGACCCGAACAGCAAGGCGTTGCGAAGTGGGCATGAGCACCGAACAGCAAGGCAGTCGCGATGTGGGCAAGGACCGAACGGCACAAACTCTTAGCGACACGGATAGCACAAGATCGGGCGCACGGGAGTTAAGGGCGGTTGAGTTATACCGTGGGCGGGCGGCCATATGAAACATAGGCCGACCTGCCCTGAACGACTAAACAACACACCACCCGAAACGAAACTACACGTCGGCCAAGAAAGTTGGGGCGACGATCCACTAAACGGGGGTCGGCTTGAGTAACCGACACCCCTCCAAGATTGGCGTGGAACCTTATAAGTAAGGGGAACGCTCATTCGATCAAGAATCAATCATCTCAAGCTTCGATCACTCGCTCAAAGCAATCGGTCTTGATTGCACCTTCGCACAACAGCTCTTTGCGACGATGTGAGGGAAGGCTTCGGCTAAGGCCGAAGTGGCGGTCGGGACTGTTCGAGTAGCGAACAGGTCAAACGAAGGGTGAACGAACAGTGCGAAAAGCACTTGGACAGTGACGGGGGTCCGAACGAACCAGAGTAACAGTGCGACGGGTGAAGGCGCAGGCAGTGCGCACCAAGGCACGACATCTGCTGCAGTAATTCGGCACAGACCGTGGGTCCTGAAGACGGTCAAACGATCGTGTGGGCAATTGGTTGGGTTAACAGAATTTCCGAACGGACTGTTATAAACGACCGGGTGGTCGTGCAAGTCAATTGTCCAAGGTGTGACGCCCGAAAGGCGCACACGAAGTTGTAACTTGTAAAACTGTGATTCATATAAAGGAACAGTTTTCAGAGGTGCCGCCCGGTTTTGGGTCGGACCTCCTTATATTGTGTGCAGACTTTGGTTTCGGTTTGTGTTGTTTATGGTTACAGTTTTATGGTTGAATGCTGAACGGAAATTATAAGTTAACAAATATAAAGGAGTTATATACATGTTAATTATATAAACAGTTTGGCTGTTAAAGAATTAAAGGTAGAACACAGTTTAAGGAAGTTAAATTGGTGTTGGAAGTCTTGTAGAGGCGTAGTCTGTATATGCCCGAACCCGGCATAAGGCAGTGCCGCACCCCCTTATTACGCAAAAAAAATATAGGGGCGTGACAGATGGTATCAGAGCTCGGTTGGAGCTGGTGAACAGATCAGTGACAGGGTTGAAGAGCGCACAGGTTGACAGGTGATCAGGTTAACAGGTGCGGACATCGGTTGGAGAACCGGTTAAGAGAAAACAGGTGACAGGGCAGACCGTGAACTGAACGAACGAAGATGGTGCTCGAGAGGACCATGGGCGCTATGACTCATGGAGAGTCGAGCGGTAAAGGAAAGTTCGAGGGCAGTTTCACATGGCCGAGAGGAGATCACCGGATGATCATGGAGCAGGCAGGCAGACCGGAGGAGAACCGGGAGGTTGTCGAAGCATGGAAGCGTATAGAAGAATGGGACTTGAGATGGGCTGAATTTGAAGCCGAAATGGGATGGATTCGGGAGTCTTGTTTGGCGCTTCAAAAGGAGCTGGGCGAACTCAAGGGACCGTGCACATGTGAGTGCACTTGCAAGGAGAAACGAGACCCGATTGACAAAACAGTCCACTTGACCGAATTGGATCTCCATGGGGTCTTCGATGAAAGAGCCCGGTTGCGAGAAAGGAAGACGGGAGTGGAAACGGAAGTCAAGCAGGTCGAAGAGGAGATCAGGAGGAGACTCCTCGGGAAGAAGATTGTGATTGTCGGGCAGGGAGAACTCGACTTGGTTAACCAGATCGGAGCACAACGCCGTGAAGACAAACGGAGGGATGGTGCTAGAGATCAGGTTAACGGGAAGTTTCACAAGGCTGAACGAAGCACGGGGACGGATAAGGCAAAGGGGAAGCAGGCCGAGTCGAGCTCGTCAAAGCAAGGTGGAACGAAAGAGAAGAAGTGCTGGATTTGTGAAGGGCCTCACATAGTGAAAAATTGCAGCTATAGATTAAGAAGACCGGATGAGAATCAAACCGGGAGAACAGAGGTAGGGTGCGCATGTGCAAAGGCACAACCTCAGCCCGGCGTAAAATTGAAGACATGGAGGGAAGCTCAAGAGAAGTACCTCCGATATTCAGAGCAGAAAGGACTTGGCAGATGGGCCGAGTTGACAGACACGGGTGAGCCACCAGACTCACCCCCGAAGTTGGCTTAAATGAAACTGGGCAGGGCTCACCGTTGGCTGCTCAAGGCAGTGAGCCCGAAAGGAGATTGAGCAGGGGAGTCTTTCGGTCAGTAGAAAAGTGGAGTTCCCACGAACCTGAACCGAAGACTGAAATGTAAGTTTGCTTACACCCGGAGGTCCATACATGATGACTTGGAGGACGGAAGCATTGAGGAGCCGGATCGATGTCTAAATTCCGATTTGGTGTAGTATGGGATGCACACTCCCGGACCGTGCACAGGATTACGAAACGGGAGGGCGACTTGATGTGGAAGGCTGAAGAGGGCATGATGGTATGGAGGTTGTCGAGGTCGACAACGGAATAAGGTGGGGGAGGATGTAACGCCCTGGGAACCGGGCGCTCCGCACGACAGCGGGCGGCCCGAACGTCGACGAACGACGTCCCCACCCAACGTTCCGGTTGAACGACCCGACACGGCAAAACACATCACCGGTGCAACAGAGGGCACACATGGGCAGCAAGGGCGAACGAAGGAGGTTGAACGCCCGAACGAACATATGTTTGGCACGTCAGAGGGACGGGCGGTGGACGACACGAATGTGCGCCCACCCGCCCGAAGTGCTGAACGAACGACACACACAAGGGCGAGGTCTACACGGCAACCGAACGGAGGGCGACAGTTTGAACGATAGACCCACCCGGGCGGAACGACCACGTAGGCGGGGCGACACGAAGGGCGCCCGCCCGAACGAACCATGCAACTGGCGAACGAGGCGTGCAGTCCGAACAGCGACGGTATGTGCGATGTGGGCAGACCCGAACAGCAAGGCGTTGCGAAGTGGGCATGAGCACCGAACAGCAAGGTAGTCGCGATGTGGGCAAGGACCGAACGGCACAAACTCTTAGCGACACGGACAGCACAAGATCGGGCGCACGGGAGTTAAGGGCGGTTGAGTTATACCGTGGGCGGGCGGCCATATGAAACATAGGCCGACCCGCCCTAAACGACTAAACAACACACCACCCGAAAGGAAACTACACGTCGGCCAAGAAAGTTGGGGCGACGATCCACTAAACGGGGGTCGGCTTGAGTAACCGACACCCCTCCAAGATTGGCGTGGAACCTTATAAGTAAGGGGAACGGTCATTCGATCAAGAATCAATCATCTCAAGCTTCGATCACTCGCTCAAAGCAACCGGTCTTCATTGCACCTTCGCACAACAGCTCTTTGCGACGATGTGAGGGAAGGCTTCGGCTAAGGCGGAAGTGGCGGTCGGGACTGTTCGAGTAGCGAACAGGTCGAACGAAGGGTGAACGAACAGTGTGAAAAGCACTTGGACAGTGACGGGGGTCCGAACGAACCAGAGTAACAGTGCGATGGGTGAAGGCGCAGGCAGTGCGCACCAAGGCACGACATCTGCTGCAGTAATTCAGCACAGACCGTGGGTCCTGAAGACGGTCAAACGATCGTGTGGGCAATTGGTTGGGTTAACAGAATTTCCGAACGGACTGTTATAAACGACCGGGTGGTCGTGCGAGTCAATTGTCCAAGGTGTGACGCCCGAAAGGCGCACACGAAGTTGTAACTTGTAAAACTGTGATTCATATAAAGGAACGGTTTTCAGAGGTGCCGCCCGGTTTTGGGTCGGACCTCCTTATATTGTGTGCAGACTTTGGTTTCGGTTTGTGTTGTTTATGGTTACAGTTTTATGGTTGAATGCTGAACGGAAATTATAAGTTAACAAATATAAAGGAGTTATATACATGTTAATTATATAAACGGTTTGGCTGTTAAAGAATTAAAGGTAGAACACAGTTTAAGGAAGTTAAATTGGTGTTGGAAGTCTTGTAGAGGCGTAGTCTGTATATGCCCGAACCCGGCATAAGGCAGTGCCGCACCCCCTTATTACGCAAAAAAAATATAGGGGCGTGACACTCCGGAACGAACAAAGGGGACACATTG
The DNA here is from genome assembly GCA_000404065.3 of Pinus taeda. NCBI lineage: Eukaryota > Viridiplantae > Streptophyta > Pinopsida > Pinales > Pinaceae > Pinus > Pinus taeda. Next base: position 115,795 of record APFE031586408.1, on the reverse strand, counting down.
AATTAAAAATATTAAATGTTCAATATCTTTTCACCAGATTACCTCACAAAACTCTAATAAAATCAAATCCGAAGAAGGCAAAGTTCCGAATAATGATATTTGCTAGCAGAAATTAACGTCATGACTTTCATGGGTGGTAAGGGAGGAATCAACATGGCTAACTGCAAGGTGGAATCTCGGAATTTTTAATAAGCCACAGGAGCAGGAGGTATCGTGCAGGAAACCTGAAAGCAGGGAAGCTGATGTAGAAATTGGCCGGCATAATGGTTGTCAAATGGGTGCTGTTATATTATTCCTATACTATAACCGTAGTCCATAATACATGCGATCAGTAGTTTGTTGGGCTGCTAGATTTTGGGCTCTGGAATGTAAATTAGCTTTTGGAACGTTTTGGAGCTGTATCTCGCCAATGAAAGTGTTGTGGGTATATATAGTATCTACTCATATTGGCCACTTTGGATTCTGCTCTTCATATGAAAATATTTCATATTACACAGCCATGTCAAAGTTCTGGTTGGCGCTGCTGTGGTGCCCCGGATGCTGGTGCTCTTAGAATATGTTGGACGTGTTGCTATTTTATCTTTTTTACATTAGCTTTTGATGACACTTTTTTCCTATTTTAAAGTGGCATTTCGACATTGATTGTGACGGATTGATAGGAAGGTGTTTTCGGGCAATTTGTATTGAATGACTCGATATGCTTTTTACAGGTTTTGACATTGATCTGGCAAAAGAAATGGCATATCAAATTAACAATATGAGCTAAGATTTAATTTTGTTATATGGAAGAAGTATAATATGCAAATTAGAATTCGTTATATCGGATGGCTTAACGGGTAATATTGCGCGTGGTATCGGATGCCTTAACGGTTAACATTGAGCTTGGTATAAACCAGTGCCGCTTTCATTCACAAAACAATAGAAATATTGATATGAAATGATTTTAAGAAAATTTAGTTGAAATCTTTATAATTTTGAATTATAGTTATGGAGTTTTAAGATTTTGCATGCTGAAATTTTTTTGATAGCAATGAAATTATTTAAAAAAAAATCTTCCAAATTACAAAGAAAAATTCAGCATTCAACGAAATTGTGACTTCTTTAGACAAAGCTGATCCCTTTTCCAAAATAGTAAAACCAGCTTTCCGACAACTTTTAGAATATTAAATAGTATCTAGCTAATTGTTGAAATGATATATTTGAATTCATATATTTGAATTGTAAATTTGTATTAACTATTTTTTTTAAATATGTTGTAAAATTATTTTTGTTTGGTTAAGAGTTGTTTTTTGTTGGGTTAAGAGCTAGTTTTTTTTGGACTAAATGAAATAGGTTAACGACTCAAGACTCAAGGCATTAGGGAATAGTGAAAGCCTTCCCAGGCATTAGGGAGGAGTGAAAGTCTTCCCTCTTACGACCAAGTCTATCCCCCATACGAATCACCCATGATTTATTCCATGTGGCGTGGTTGGGTGATGAATAAACCTACATTGAACGATAGTAGCAAGAGATAATTATCTTTGTTGATTTGACCACTGAATTATGACAAATTTTCTAAGTGTCTAAAAATATTAA
>APFE031586408.1:97622-107879 GCA_000404065.3 Pinus taeda | reverse complement strand
ACTAACATTAATATCAATATTATAATAATAGTAAAAATATAATTATTACTAATAATAATTTAAATAATATTAAAAACATAACACTACAATTAATAACATTAATAATAAGAATGTGTCAAACAACATATAACATATGTTAATGATATATTTATTGTAACATAACGTGACCATGGTTGATATATATTAACATTGATGCCATTGTCAAACATGGTCAATTTTAGTTAACATGCTAAAAAATGGACATAAATTCTCAATGTCACAATGATAAATCATGGTCACAATGATTAACCATTATGACATGGTTGAACATAATCATTATAGGCATTATGGTCAACTATGATTCACCAGAGTCATCTATAGTAAACATTGAAAACCTTGATCAACCATGTACATCTACACTTAACCATATTTTTACCATATTCAACCATGTTTTCGTAGCTAAACTATTGTCAAACATGATTAAAAAGGCTCTGCCATGGTCAAACATTGCCAACATGGTCAATCATTGTCACTCATTACTATCCATATTCAACCATAGAAAACCTTATTTAGCCATCGTAAACCATGGTCAACCATGGTCATCTCTAGACCCATGGTCATTGATATTCAACTATATTCAACCATGGTCAACCACATGTTGACCATATTAAACCATATGCAAGCCTTGGTCAACCATGGATCACTATAGTTGGCCAACTATGGTAAACCATTGTTGCCTATAGTTGGTCAATTGCGATCAACCATGGTCAACTGTATGTTAACAATATTCAAATATGTTTTTTGAGATAAACTATTGTTTTTCAAGCATGGTTAAATAAAGTCATCCATTGTCATAAATGGTCAAACATTGGCAACATCGCCAATCATTGTCACTCATGTTCAACCATAGACAAAGCCATAGTAATCCATTGTCAACCATGGTTGGCCATAGTCAAACTTGGTTAACCATGGTCAACCATAGTCAAGCTTGGACTATCATAATCAACATTTAAAATTGTTTAATTATATTAATTAATAAAAGGTTCAATAAAAAAGATTATTAATAACATTAATATGAATTTTATTAATAAGATATTACATTTAATAAGTTTCATAATAAGCTTTGCATTTCATGCGTTGAGTAAGAAATTATCATCACATTCTGATGAACAAAACTCAATGTCTCAATATGACAAGAAAATAAATGAATGTTGCAATATGACCAATAAAGGAATCAATGTTGCAATAGGACAAACACATAATCATGACAACCAAATTAGTAAATAATTTATGTTGTAATGTGGCAAACAAAAAACTAACATAACAATAAGATGAACTGAAATCAACATTTTAATATGACTAACAAATAATCTGTGGGAATGGTAGAAACAGAAAATCAACAAAAAAATATGACGAACTAAAATCAACTTCGTAATGTAACAAAAAGAAAACAATGCCACATTGTAATGAATAAATAACAATGGCACAATGTGATGGCATAGTCATACATAGTCAACATTTGTCGTTAACCTTTATAATAATGTTTAGCTAGTCAATGATGGTCAATATTAGTCAACCATAGTCAAGGATAGTCAACTTTCTTTACCCATAGTCATCCTAAATCAACCTTAGCCAGTCATATTCAACTATAGTCAACCATAGCCAACCTGTTTATTAAGCATACGAAACATGGTCAATCATATTCCTCAAATGTTAAACATTACAAACCATGGTTAACCATGTTCATGTAGAGTCAATCATACTCGACCATAGTTATTCATGTTATTACAAGCTTATATGTGGTCGAGCAAGCTATCAATGATCAAACCTAAACAAGAAGTTCAACCATAGTTAGCAAACTCAACAATGTCCAACCATGGTTCAAATGATCATTAGTGGTCAATCATAGTTTACAATAATTGATCATCATCACTCCTTGTCACCAATAAGATACCATGGTCACCTATTATTAATAATCATCAAGTCTTGCTCAACCATGATTAGTCCTCATTAACCTTGTCAACCGTCATCAGTCGCCATCAACCATGGTTGATCTTCTTTAGCCATCACCAAACATGGTCATCCATATTCATCAAGGGTCAACCTTAAACAACCTTACTCAACCATATGTTGACCATAGGCAACCAAAGTCAACCACTATCAACCTTAGCTAGCAATAGTCAACCATCATACATCATAAACAACTCGGAAATCCCTTGTGAGCAGAGGTCAAATATGGTCCAACCATTTTTATAAATGCGGCTCACCATGGTCATCCATTTTTGTAACATTGTTGTATTTAAAAAGTTGTGTTGCCTTAGCATTTACCATGATTGATTATGCATTTTTTTAAATTAATGTAAAATTAATTTACATTAATGTAACATTAGTGATTCTCAACCATGGTTGATAATGGTCAACCACAGTCAACCTTGATATAATAATATAACAACTAACAACATCACTTTTACATTGTTAGATTAATGTAACACAAATACATTGTTATATTTATGGTTGAAAATGGTTAAACTCAGCGAATCAAGTTCAACTGCATTCAACCAAGGTTAACCATAATCTTCCCCTTAAACCCTAGTCAACCATGGTAATCATTATCAATTATACTCAACTAAGGTCAACTATAATAATCATTGTCAATTATGGTGAATTGAGTAAAGTATGGAAATCATTGCTAATCATGTTTAACTGAGGTCAACCATCATAATCATTGTCAACCATGTTCATTTTTTACCGAGGTCAACAATGTTCTACCTTGATAAACAATAGTTGACCCTCTCTAACCATAGTCAACCTTATTAACCATGGTCAATCCCATCAACCAAGTTCAACCATTAATTTAACCATTTTTGTAACATTAATGTAACATCAACCATGGTCGGAAATTGTTGATAATGGTCAAACATTGTCAACATTAATGTAATGTTATTATAACATTGTAACAATGGTCAACCACGGTAAACCGATGTCAACCATAATCTTTCCCCTTAATGCCTCATCAAGCATGATAATAATTATCAATCATGGTCAACATAGGTCAACCATAGACAACCTTCACCAACAATGGTCAACCTTCTTCAACCAGGGTCAACCTCGTCAACTATGATCAAACTCCCCAACCATTGTTAACCATGATCAAGGAATCAACAACACACACATCAGCTGTCAACTAGAATAACTACATTAATAAATGCGGTTAATAGACATCAATTAACATCATTTTCTGCCCTTTATACACTAATCGATGTATGAAAATAAGTTTAATCAATATATATCAACCACATCTTTTATACACCAATCAATATATAAAAATAAAGTCACATCTTTTATACACCAATCAATATATAAAAATAAAGTTACTCAATATATATCAACCACGAGTAATAATATAATATTAAAAACAAGTTAACTGAAATCCATTTTCCTTTCCCTCTAATAAAAAAGCCAGAACAGATTTTACTTTTGCTTGAACTTAGTTTTAAAATAGATTTGTGATAGACCTTAGTTAATTATGCCTAATAATATTCGCTAAACGTTTTTATTTGTTATAGATTATGAGAAATATACAACATAGTGTCTCTGAAGATATGTTATTTAAAAAAAACAATAATCATGACGCTGTTGAGAATGATGTCTGTTTTTAGAAAGATTTAAAAATTGATAAATCTATCGTTTGAATCAAAACACTGGATAAATTCACCTTAAACCACAATGTACCGTGTGAATATAAAACGATTACGGACACTCGCACAGCAATATCAGGTACACTTATTAGAGAGACACACACCCATGGGATTAGACAGTCCCAAAACAACGAACCGACGAGAGGAATGCACTTCAACACTTCTTTGTTGTGCAGATACAATACACACCGCAGTAAACCTTTTATGAATAGACACACGAACGTTAATATATTATCTAGCAGTAGCAGTATAAGTTGGGGTCGTCTCTAAACAGACGTTAATATATCTAGCAGTATAATTTGGGGTTGGAGACGAGATACTGATCGATCTTCTTGAACATGGGAATGGCGTTTTCCTTGAACTCTTGTAATTTACGTTCGTCAGCCTCAGCAGTTGGGTTGGCTTCGTAGTTGATGATCCTGGTTACCACACATCCCATTTCTTCCCTGGGAGCCACTTTGACCTCAAAGCTCAGTGCACTCAGTTTCGTCCCGAGTGGACCTCCTTCAATTATCGTAAACTTGAACACCATGTTCCCCTCGTCGATTTCATCCACTTTCTCTTTGAAGTATCTGAAATCCTTGTTAGCTGCAATATCAGAAGAAAAAACATTAGAAGAATCGATACATTAAAAATTTATTCAACACCGTTGTTAGGTTATGAAATCAACCGTTGGTTTTATGGGAGTAATACCACGGGTGAAGTTGATCTGCTTGATGGTGCCCACGCCTCCATCTCCTTCAACGAAGGTTATAGAAGAGAAGCATTCGGGAAAGACCCTGGGAAATAGGTTGTGGCCGTCTTTCACTATGGCGTTCCACAATCTTTTTGCCTCCACCTCACACACACACTCATTTGTTAGAGTCCCAACCACCATGTTTAGTTACTTTTGCAACTCCGTCAACAAAGTGAAGTAGAAGCAGCTTGTTCTAGTGTGTACACTGGAAGAGGAAAAGGAGCATATTTATAGATGTTATTTACTTCACTTTCCCTAAAATTATTTTCATTTGAAAATACCTTGATGGGCCATTTACAAAATATTTAAGAATTCAATGAAAAGAATCCATTTAAACAATTAAATGGGCTCCTATCCATCCAATTTCATAAATCAGCCATCAAAATTAAAAAACCACTTGTTGCTGGAATATTTTTGCATTCGCATGCTTATAATAAGAGAAATCGCAGTGTCACGCTAGTTTTGTGGAGAGGTAGCAGTCCAATCTGGCCCACAATTATTGATTTCCAGGTTCATCCATGCTGACGTTCTTATTTTTTCGGCATCTTTTTATATACATATCAATGGAAACGAATCGTTTGAGTTAACATTGTGATCCACTGGTGATCTCATTTATGATAAAATAAAAATAAAAAATGAGATATCTCACGATTGCTGTTTAGGATTTTCCCATTTCTAGAAGTTGCAATTTCAAATGCAAATGCAGAAGTAAGGATATTTTGGCTGTATGGAGAGACATTTTCCTTGTTGGCCAAGCTCCAGTGATAAAGATCCGGCCTAGGTTGCATCGGTCTCCAGAGAACAGGAAGAATATAATATTTGTTTTAAGTTATTTGTTATCTGTTTTTATGCCGATAGTTTTTAATTTCGAGTTTACAGTAATATGTATAATTCTCTGGAAGAATATAATATTTGTTTTAAGTTATTTGTTATCTGTTTTTATGCCGATAGTTTTTAATTTCGAGTTTACAGTAATATGTATAATATCTAGGTATAGGTAAATAAAGTATGGATGTGGACATGATAATCAAACTTCTATACGATGGATATAGATAGACTCAGTATTTTTTGCTATTCTATAATTTATCATGAAATTAAGTCACAGTTAGTCAACAGTCTCTATTTCAACAGTCTCTATTTCTGGATAAACAAGTTAAAACTACCTAACTTATTTTTATGTAGTTGTAACTTGCTCATTTTCTAATGGAAAAGAAAAATCTACCCACCTTAGAGAAAAATGATGATCACTAAAAAAACATTGGGAGTCAAATGGATAACCGAAGATGCTGACAATCTAGCGGATAATTAATCACCAGCCTGCATTACTATCTGCTTTTGGATTCCTGAAAATAATTTCTTTCTCCGAAAATTGAGTCGGACCACCGATTAAACTGCCATCTCAATGACGACTTACACCTAACATCGATGATGTTTGACATGATTTTAAAATCCTGTTGGTTGAGCCATCTTATTCAGTAGATACAAATTAAAAAAATTAAAAAATCAATTCCTGCCCTGTTTCTTTCAATGATCAACCCAAAAATCGATGCCGCGATATTTGCTTTCTTTTGTTAAATCATTTAATAAAATGTGAAATGAAAAATTATATAATCGTTGCCCCATTTAATAACAACTTGTACACATTTAATTAAACTATAAAATAGCCCCGTAAACGATCTTTAAGAGGTCAAATATTGAATGAAAATATAAAACCAAAATATTTTTTCTTTCTCTATTAAATAGTGTTGTGAGATGCACACATTCCTCCGGGAAGAACAAAGGGGACAGATATTGAATTAAAAATATCAGTGTTCAATATTTTTTCACCAGATTACCTCGCAAAACTCTAATAAAATCAAATCCGAAGAAGGCAAAGTTCCGAATAATGATATTTGCTAGCAGAAATTAACGTCATGACTTTCATGGGTGGTAAGGGAGGAGTCAGCAAGGCTAACTGCAAGGTGGAATCTCGGAATTTTTAATAAGCCACAGGAGCAGGAGGCATCGTGCAGGAAGCCTGAAAGCAGGGAAGCTAATGTAGAAATTGGCCGGTATAATGGTTGTCAAATGGGTGCTGTTATATTATTCCTATACTATAACCGTAGTCCATAATACATGTGATCAGTAGTTTGGTGGGCTGCTAGATTTTGGGCTCTGGAATGTAAATTAGCTTTTGGAACGTTTTGGAGCTGTATCTCGCCAATGAAAGTGTTGTGGGTATATATAGTATCTACTCATATTGGCCACTTCGGATTCTGCTCTTCATATGAAAATATTACATATTACACAGCCATGTCAAAGTTCTGGTTGGCGCTGCTGTTTTCGCTGGTGGTGGTGCCCCGGATGCTGGTGTTGCTGGTACTGTTAGAATATGTTGGACCTGTTATTTTATCATTTTTACATTAGCTTTTGATGACTTTTTTTCCTATTTTAAAGTGGCATTTCGACATTGATTGTGACGGATTGATAGGAAGGTGTTTTCGGGCAATTGTATTGAATGACTCGATATGCTTTTTACAGGTTTTGACATTGATCTGGCAAAAGAAACGGCATATCAAATTAACAATATGAGCTAAGATTTAATTTTGTTATATGGAATAAGTATAATATGCAAATTTAACAAACTCCATTTCTCCGCAGAATTCGTTATATCGGATGCCTTAACGTGTAATATTGCGCGTGGTATCGGATGCCTTAACGTGTAATATTGCGCGTGGTATCGGATGCCTTAACGGTTAACATTGAGCGTGGTATAAACCAGTGCCGCTTTCATTCACAAAACAATAGAAATATTGATATGAGATGATTTTAAGAAAATTTAGTTGAAATTTTTATAATTTTGGATTATAGTTATGGAGTTTTAAAGTTTTTGCATGGTCAAAAGTTTTTGATAACCATGAAATTATTTCTTAAAAAAAAATCTCCCAAATTATCATGAGAAATTAAGCTTTCAACAAAATTGTGACTTCTTTAGACAGAGCTGATCCCTTTTCCAAAATAGTAAAACCAGCTTTCCCATAACTTTTAGAATATTGAATAATATCTAGCTAATTGCGATTGTTGAAATGATATATTTGAATTGTAAATTTGTATTAACTATTTTTTTTAAATATGTCTTAAAATTATTTTTGTTTGGTTAAGAGTTGTTTTTTGTTGGGTAAAGAGCTAGTCTTTTTTTGGTCTGAATGAAATAGGTTAACGGCTCAAGACTCAAGGTATTAGGGAAGAGTGAAAGCCTTCCCAGGCATTAGGGAGGAGTGAAAGTCTTCCCTCTTACGACCAAGTCTATCCCCATACTAATCACCCATGAGTTATTCCATGTGGCGTGGTTGGGTGATGAATAAACCTACATTGAACGATAGTAGCAAGAGATAATTATCTTCAGTGTTGATTTGACAACTGAGTTATGATAAATTTTCTTAGTGTCTAAAAATATTAAAAATATTTAATTTATTTATAGGAAATTTTAAAATATATTTCAAATAATAAAGATTATAATAACCATATTGAATTTATAAATCTTAAATTTTAATAAGAAAACCAATATAAAATACTTGACTTTTTATATTTAAAATTATGAAAATATTTGAAATTTTAGAAAGAAAAAAAAGAACCAGTAAAATTTAAAAGATAATAATAATTTGATATACGAATTTTAGTTTTATGGACAAATTTTCAAATTTACTACAGATAAAAGAAAACATATTGTAATTTGAAATTTACAAAAATAAGTGCAATTTTATATGGCTCTTTTTACTCGTTACTTATATATGACTTAAATATCCATATGCATGTATTAATAAGGGTTGCATTCTTAATATTTTCAATATAAAAATGTTTAAATACAAATTAATAATTTGAGAATATTTATGAATTTATTGTAAAATATAATTGTTAAAAGTAAAAATTTTATTATATTGAAAACATATATATGTTAATCATGTTTATCTATATTTAATATTTTTCATTTTTGGTTAATTTTTTTGATGTAATTATAATCTTTCTCTTAAGGCTTAGTCAATTATGGTCAACTAAGGTCAACTAACCATTGTCTAATAGTGAATTGAGGTAACCATGACAATAATCATGTGCAACTGAGGTCAACAATGTTAGTAATTGTCAACCATGGCCTACGTTGAAAAAAATGGTTGACCATTTTTAACCATGGTCAACCTCATCATCCATGGTCAATCTTATCATTCCAATTCAACAAGTAATTTAACCATTTTTGAAACATTAATGTAACATCAACCATGGTAAACCTTAATGTAACATTATTGTAACATTGTAACAATGGTCTCGATCTTTCACATGCCATTCGACATATGAAGATGACATTGATTGGTATATGTCAACCAAATTTACTAATATGGTTGTGTTAATAATAATATAATGTCCCAATCATGTTAATTGAAATACATTTTCCACTCAACCTACTAAGTTGTAAGAATAAATTCTACTCTTATTTAAAGTATCTTAGTTTATAATAGGTTTGTGATTGATGTTAATTATTTATCCTTGATCATTTTTCTTACATGCTTTTGTGTAAATATATATTCATGTTTTCAACATGTGTAAAAAGTTTTTACTATACCTACTCAAAGACATGTTTATAATTTTGTTTTCATTTATAATAAATTATATATATAATCCTCTTTTAATTAATTTTTAAATTTTTTAAAAAGCAATTTACGAATAGTCTGACGTAAAGTTTTTATAAAATTAGAATACTCAATTTATTATTTTGGAAAATTAAAAATTAATTTTTGAAATTTTTAAATTTGAATTCACATTTTTTGTTTAGTGGAGAAACAAGAATGGACTATTTTTATGTTGTTTTAAATCAGATGGTTAGAAATTAAAAAAAAAAAATGTTAAAAAAATTAAAGATAAAAAAAATATTCACTTTATCAAGTGTCCTAAAAAAATTAATTATGTAATACAATGATTTATTTCTTTATATATCTTTTTAAGTGTCTTTTCTGAATATAGGTGTTGCAATGTATCACATCATATAACTTCAGTCCTAATGGCTATGTCGGTCTATTTGGCTGCACTCACCTCGGTTTCGAAAGGAACATTTGGAAAAACTAGAAGGGTATGCAATAGGTTCCTATGGGCACGATCAAAGGAGAAGAGGGGATTGCCTTGGGTCACATGGGAAGGTGGCAACACCAAAGGAATGGGGGGGATGGGGAATAAAAGACTTAACAACCTTACACTATCCTTAGCTGCAAAGCTGGGTTGCAGATTAATTAAGATGGAGAAGCTATGGACAATGGTGGTAAAAAGGAAATACATCGATCCCACTCCGATGGAGGAGTGGATTAGGAGTCCAACCAAAACAAAGGTGAATGCTTTAGTGGTGTGGAAATCTATGATAGATGCTTTTAAAATTATAGAACAAGACTTGACTTGGCATGTAGGCAATGGATAACAAGTAAGGATAGGTAGTGACCCATGGGTGGGATGTAACGAAGACTACTAATTTTCCCTGGGTCTCATTCATCAACTTAATTGAAGAGGCATTCAGAACTTAAGTCAGATCAGGAACCAAGTCTCCCAAATATATAGGGCCAAGCCTGACTATCGAGAGCGGATCTAAACCTAAATATAGAATGGAGAGAGGAATGGCTCAACTACACCAAGGAATTGTCCAGGTCAAACATTAGGCTAAGAGACAAACAAGATCAGCTGGTATGGACACATGTAGACATGGGCACTTACACCCCAAAATTTGGTTATATATTCCTAATTTCAAAAAAAGGCTAGGGTGATCAAGCCTGGTGGGTTACCCCATTATGGAAAATGCAATGTCCTACTAAGTCCTGAATGTCCTTTTGG
>APFE031586408.1:47642-95143 GCA_000404065.3 Pinus taeda | reverse complement strand
CTTTCCATAGCTCATTGAAAATGAGGGTGTGTTGTACCATCCGGGACCAGTCAGGATAGTTCTCCTTGCCAGTGAGAACTATTCCTATCATAGAGATGATTGAATGCATTCTATAAAAGGTTACTTCTGCTGATATAAAAACTTTTGCTGATATATACTTCTCATCAAAAAAAAATTCTCTTAAAAAAACTTCCGCTGCTTTTTTTTTTTTAAAATGATTTTGCTATGGATAAAAAATCATTAAAATTCTGCTCACCATATATATATCTCAGCTTAAAATCACCATATATATCATTTAAAATTCTGCTCACCATATATATCTCAGCTTAAAATTACCATATATATCATTTAAAATTCTGCTAGATAGTCTCAATCCGCACGCACACTGTGACAAGTATCCTGGACAGAAAAGCATCGAAAACTGAGCGTTCAAGGCAACGACATATGTTTTTTTTTTATATAGAGCAATATGTTGTTGGATACATAAATATTATATGATCAGTTACTCGGCTCAAATCAGAGATCTTTGTCAGATTTAAAAAACACCAGATTTAAAAACAAAACGTATTATTGCCGAAATGGTTGTCCTACAAAGTTTGTAGTTTACACCCTGCCTTCATATATGCAGCTTCATGTCCATTCTTTATAAGAAAATATTATACATATACGAACAAAAGGTTGTAGTTAACAGTCTCCCTTCATATATGCAGCTTCCTGTCCAATCTTTATAAGAAAATATTATATGTCCTTCATACATGCAGCCTCCTTCCCGTTACGGGAAAGCGTTATACATCAACCACAACACTACTACTTGCAGGCCAGGGTCATTCGAACTCAATGCAGGAGTAACTACTCACGCAGGATCTTCAACAGAACTGCCTTCGTTCCTCGAACTACTCAGTTTATCGACTATTCAGTTTAGCGAACCAAATATTTAATACAGGCAGCGGGAAAAAAAACTTCATAACGTTGCAGAAAGGTGAAGGGCAAGTAGGAGGTGATACACTGTTCTAGAGGTTCACGCGGAAATAAGAAACTGTTCACGCGGATCCATTGCCCAATCCATTAAAAACAAATTCTAACTTTGAGACGAGAGGGGTCTGTCATTCATAACAGTCAAGACAAGGCGATTTCAATGAGCAAGGCGTTTCATAACAGTCATACGTTACCAATCCAGGCATTTCAATGAAGGCAGCGGCAGTCTTCAGGCAGCGGCAGTCTTCAGCTATTTCAGGGATGTCAGAGACTAAGCAGCTCTCAGGCAGGAGTTACAACTATTTCTGGGACCTGTGCTCTGATACCATGTCAGGCCAGGGTAACTCCAGAATAAATGAGCAAGAGAAAACTGATTATTTTATTCATTAGCTAGCATACATTTATATACATAAATATGGCGGATCAGTTCATCTTCTGGATGACTGTCCAGTTCACCCATCCGTTTCGGATTAGGTGTCAACAGAGCGCCTTCCATCTTGTCTTCCAAGACAAGCAAGTCATATATTTGAGCCTCTCTTGTTAATACGCTTCCAAGATCACCCCTCGCCCTATCATTGGTCCATCCATTTCGTGATCCTTATCATAACAGGTCTCCTCCCATCAGCGAAATTCCATAAAGAGTAGGGAGCCTTAGCCGAGGCGACAATGGGTTATCTCTCTATTGTTGCCCTTAGCCTAGTAGTAGCCTTTCAAGGATCCCCTTTTAGAACCCCTACTAGTTTGAGCGGTAACATTTTGGTGTCGTTGTCGAGGACACGAAACATGTTTTTTGTTCCCCATTCAAAATATTGACATAACATTATTGGTGACTCCATTAGAAGAACGAAGCCCTAGTTCTTCGTTGAACTTTAAGGTCAATGCTTGTAGAGTGAAGCAAGCATTTTTCTAGGCATCTTTAAATTCACCTTGGCAACTCTTACATATTTTTCATGTATATCTCAAATAGGTTGTCTTTCTTCGATAAATTTCCCACTTTGGACATTGCTAACATCCCTGGGCACCATAATCATGTCACGGGAAGGATGGTACGTGAAGCACCCATGTTTAATGGTGATCCACTCTTCACAATTGACCACGTAGAAAGATGTAATGCACATGCTTCAAGAGAGGAGATTGTTCACCAAGATGTCCTTATGTTGTTGTTCATGGGATCTCTCGGTGGTCATAACTCATGGTTGCATGATCATGAACCTAAGAGCATCTCATCTATTGAGGAGTTCGTTGATGGCTTTCTTAGACATTTTCAAGTATGCCCCACATTAGGCATCCAAGAGGAAGCCTTCATTGACCATCATCAAGACATTGAGAATCTAAGTAATGAGAAATAAGACGAGTTCTCCTCTGGTCCACATGATGAAAAGGATGATTTTGAGAACACGTGTTCGGAAGGATGAAGTTGAAACTAGCCTTACCTTTCTCGAGGATATTACTCCTGATGACTCTCCTTTTGAGAATCTTGAGGAAGGTGATCCCATTTGCCCCTTATAAGATGATATTGGAAATTACTTCCATATTGAAAAAGAGAAATGGGAAGTTGTCGGTCCTCAATTTGATTGTGCTCCCATTCACGACACCGACAAGGAGGATGAGGCTGAAATTGGTCTGAAATTAGTCCTCCCTTTCTCTCGGGTATTATATATGATGACATATCCATTGATGCCCTTGGGAAGGAGAAATTTTATTTTCCCTTGCATAAGGAGTGGAAGTTGGAAGTGATCAATTTTCTTGTTAGGAAAGGCCCAATCTATGATACTAAGGAAATCGATAAGGCTCCTCCTTATGATTCTACATTCAAATCACCTGAGCCTTTGGATTATGATTTTGGGGAAGAGAAACCTATTAGATATAACACTCCATCCTCCCCTTTGCCTTTTTCCCTTGTTCATGATTTCCGAGCTTGTTCTCATATGATCTCAAGTGACCTTGATCCTTTCCCCTTTTTGAGTATAGTGTCGAGGAAGAACCCCTCATTGAATATTCTTTATCTCCTTGGGCACCCCCTCAGGATCATGATCAATTTCACTACTAGGCTAAGGGAAACAATGGAGCGATAACCCATTGTAACCTCCTCTTTGTCCCTCTCTTGTTCATCATTTTGAAAGTGATTCCCGCACTTGTTCTCATATGATCTCAAGTGACCTTGATCACTTTCCCCTTTCTGAGTGTAGTATCAAGGAAGAGCCTCGCATTCAATACTCGTTATCTCCTTGAGCTCCCCCTCAAGATCATGAGCAGTCTATAGTCCCCCCTTTCAAATGTGATCATCATGGGAAGCCTACTTGTGCCTCTCCATCTCATCAGTCTCCCTTCCCTACTAATCATAACCCTATAGAGGGCATGAAATATGACATAAATCATAAGGACTATAATAATATGCCTGAGGTTTCCATCCATAAAAAATTTATGAGTCTAATCAGTGGCATATCTATATTTTGGTTAGAAGAGAGGATCTCTTGGACTAGATTACATCATTTTCTTACCTCTTCTCACATGATTACCCGTGTATTGGGATTTTATTTTCCTACCTCCCACTAGCCTTATCATCCATGTGATTATTGTTTATTTCTGGTAGCATCGAATGTGCTCTAAGCCTCAAAATTTGCAGGGAGACTTGGACACATGTATTCCACAATACCTAGAAATCGTTTTGGGAAATTCCACCTGGAGATAGTTTTATTAGAATAATTAATTATTTTTAATGGGGGCCTAAGTCTAAACTTAGGAAATTAAAATAATTAAAGGGTATTAATAAAACTGTGGGTGAAACTTCTAAAAGAAGACAATGATCAAGCCAAAATAATTTGAGCCATTGATTAGAATCTAATCTGGGTCGTTGGTTCTCAACTGGAGGATTATAAGAGGAGGCTTGATGGGCATTTAGAAAATAGATCAGAGAGAGATCAAGAGAGAGATCAAGAGATCAAATTTCTCAAAGAGGACAACGCAGCGGTTCCTAGAGAATTGATTGAGAAGATTTCTTGCAATGAGGGGCAGGTGATCCGTATTTACATCGCAGAGGAAGCAGAGAGAGATCTAGAAGAGGCAGCGTAGAGGCTATGTTGGGCAGTGTAGACCGACGAAGAAGCAACGCAAAGCCAGAAAGGTGATATGTATTTCGCTGGAGAAGTTGAGTTCTGGAGCCAAAAGTTAGGGTGTGTGATTGGGAAGGTAGAAGTCGAAGCCTTAGAGGCAAATCGATCTACAGAAGTAGTGATGCAGTCCCCAAAAGTTGTGACACGGGGCCTACATAGAGGCTGCACAGAGACAGCAAGGAACAAGCCATTCTGAGGCTGGATCAGTCAAGATCACTAGTGATAGTGTGAGGTATATCTCACTCATTTCTCTGTCAATCATATTCTCTATATTGGATAGCCAGCAAGGCATCCAAAGATTGTATTTAGAAAACTACTGCTTAATAATGCAAACCCTCAGTTGTTGCACTTACCCGCATTGGGTTTTTCCAGGGATATTTGTCCAAAATAACGGTGTAATGTGTTATGTATTTCTTTCTTGCTCAGTTTCTTGTTTCTGCATATAATTTTAATTGGTGAAGGCTGCAGTGTATTAATTTCGGTATTTGTTGTAGGAAGCAGTAAATAATTTGTTCAGTAATTAACAAATAGAAGGAACTTAACTAGTTGTTGCAGTAGTGATTTGGGGTTTCTTGAATTTTCACAATTATATCCACATTCGCTTTGGCATTTGCAACATGAGTAATCATATAAGTCGGCATATTTATATTTTTTTGATGATATGTTAGTTGCACTGGCTTTATGATTACACTTAGTATTAGTTTTGCACCATATGCATGTTAGAGTAGGATGCATTGCATGTTGATTTTTGCATTAGAATTAATGTCATATGATATTTGCTCATAGTAGAGTAGTTGTATTTAGATTAAAATTTGCACATCTTATTATTTGTTGATTTTATAGCCTAGCATTAAGCATGGGATAAGACACCATACAAACATGTTGCCTTGTGGGTTTAGTCTTTGATATGTGCAGGTAACAGGTCTACGATAACCAAGAGATTGTTGGTGTTCTTGTGACCTCTCGTTCGAGTAGCTTCCCCAACTTTCTGAGATATCATGTCCCAATTGAAGTTAGACGTTACCCACCATTTTGTGGGTGATATCACTATGAGAAAAATTTCTACAAGATGGTCCTCAACCAACAGCCCCTTGCAGCCACCAACTAGCTCGTTATGCCATTTCTCCACCACTTGAGCCAACCATGTGGTCCCTCACCCATCTGTCATGATCATATGTTTGAAGCTGGGCCTCCCGAACCTAAAGGTATGCCTTGTCATTTGGTAATTGAGTATTGTATTTTTGTACCCTAGTTCTTTTGGATGTTACCCTTAGATCTTAGTCCCGTGGGATCTTTTTTACTCACCTTTGGGTTTTAGGGTGGTACTCTATGGGAAACCCTGATTTTGGTTATGTGTTCCTGCTCCCTCATCCACATAGATCACTCCCTTTTCGCTCATTATAACCCCATTCATCATTCCTCCCACTTAGGTCCACATTCCTCCACTAGGTCCACATAAGGTTAGTCTTCCCCTTCCCCTTGCCCACACCTTGGGTCGGACCTAGAACGATGCCTCGGAGGTTGATGCAGTTGAAAAGAAAAGTAAAAGCATAATTGGCCACATTCAACAGGAAAATGTACCACAAAATGCAAAAAATGGTCGGGACAAACACATTTAGCACGTGGGCAAAAGCCAATGCATGAGTTCTACCCCATTCTCATGGCCATCACCCTGGTTCCTATAGGCCCTAGATGAGCTCTTTTTATCATTCAGGAACTCATGATTGCCCCAACCCTTGGTGGACAATGAACAGCCCCATCTCAAAGGGGTTATCCACTACTATACCTCACATATCATGCTCTTACTCCTTAAGCCCTGAGCAATTAACTAGAGAAAAATCATAAAAGGCAAAAGACAAATGAAGAAAGGTGGAAAAATCAAGGCCGGTGTGACTCATGTACCACAGTTGTTCCCTCCTATACATTATATACCCAAGTGTGGGCTTCCCCTTGTACCTTGGCATGTGACCCAGGATTTCCCCCTCCATCTCCTACTTCATACCATCACTGTATCACATGCCACCATCATTGGAAGGATGTACCTTGGACATATCATCCCCTTTAAAAGTAGAAACCACCTAATATGGCACTTGGTTAACCCCTTTTGGAGCATGGAGACATTAGCACATGCCAAAGCCCACTATGGAAGGACATGCCATTATGAAGTACCCACATGTTGTCCATGGTTTGTAAGTTTTTTAACTCGATTACTCTAAATGACTTGTTGTCCTAGAAGGTTAGGGGATGCATTAGATCTTATGCAGGATTTCAGATGGTCTTCCATTTGGGTTTGGTCTCCCTATACGAGGTTCTAACCCTCCAGATGGCTACATTGGCACATGCAGGGTGTGTGTAGAGAATCGTGGGCCTCCATTTTAGTAGATAGCATTCCATGGATCCCCAGAGATGTTTAGAGATGGCTCGAGATTCACCTATTTGGATGAAGAAGATGCATTTGATTCACCATGCCCAGTCGGCCCCACAGTTGTATCATGCACTTGGTAGATGACCCAGGACCTATATGCTAATGTGGCATCACTTACACCATCATCTGAGCCCTTGTAGATGGTTTACATGCATCTTCGATCTATTTGGAGACCCATGAGGTTACTTGTGTGCCCCCACACCCATTGGGAGCACCACGGGTTTATTATTTGGAGAACAAGGGGCCAACCCCTTGTCCACTACTTTTGGGAGTCTTATCCATCATTATGGCACTTATGGACTTCATCAGGATTCTTAGAAGAGCCAACAACATGCATTATTGTTCATTAGACCACTTGAGATGCTTATTCTTTTGTTTATGAGCTAGTTTGGTGGGCTTTGTCACCAAAAGTTAGTTATTTTGCACATTATTTTATTTTCGGGGCTAATGTAGGCCTAATTAGGTAAATCGAACTCATTATGAGTGTATAAATACAAGTGATGTGAGTTCATTTTAACATCATCACTTAGATTTGGAACTAGTATCTCTTTAGATATTTTCACTATCCTTCTTGGAGGACGAATTTTTGGAGCATGGAATGAATTTTGATGTTTGGATAATTTTGATATGCCTTGGAGCTTCTTAATGGCAAGTTTTGGATGGTTTGATATATTCTTATACATGTAAGTACATTTTAATGTTATTCTTTCTTTCTAATTTTGTCACATACATTGTCTCTGAGATTTCACTATACTAGGGCTTATTTGCTACATCTCTTATGCGAAGTTGTGGAAATTTTGTTTCTAGATAGTGAATGTTTGATGTATAGGCCATGTTTAATGAATGAATGTTCCTAGGAATGTTTCATTACTGAAATTCATCTTGACATGCCATTTATCTTGCAAAACGAAGTATAAATTCTTTGAAGTTATTTTTGTTAAAGCCCTAGTGCCAAGCAAAGTTGTCCTTGAGGCCTCCTTGACCTAGAAAATTCAAAGGTCCATAGTCATAATTCTACCTGACTCCAATCTCCCCAAAGGATTGAGCACTGATCCACCCAATGGTGAACACCTTAAACCTATTTTCCTTCTCCCCTTTCCTCTTTTCTAGGTCTAGTCCTCTAGGTCACCTAGGGCATCAATTATCTCACAATCTAGCCATCCAAATACTTTGATTTTTGGTCCAAAACTACGATGGTGTGTCCTCAAGAAGCCCTCCAAATTTCATGAGATTCCAACAGTGGGATCTTGAGATATCACAAGCCCTAGCTCGAAGACCAGTTCTTGCCCTTGGTTTCCCTTAGGCTAGAAACCTCAATGGGATCCTTGCACTGCCTTTCATTGAAAATCCATTCCTTGATCCCTTTCCCCTCCCTAATTAGGTCAAGAATATCATTGGTTGCTAAATCTTATCCCGTTGATCGAACCTCGGGTCCACTTCGTCCCATGTGGTCCCATGCACTATCAAGGTTAATTCTTTGAAGATCACATGGAACCCAAGTTTCCACAAGAATTCTAGGGCTTAGAGATCTCCTTTACAAGACACATAATCAAAACCTAACCCTAGAAATTTTCCCCAAACCCTTCCTAGAGAGTCTTCCATCTTGTCTTCAAAGACAAGCAAGCCACATATTTGAGCCTCTCTTGTGAATAGACTTCCAGGATCACCCCTCACCCTATCATTGGTTTATGCATTTCGTGATCCTTGTCATAACAAGTCTCCTCCCATCATTCAAAGTCTGTAAAGAGTAGGGATCCTTATCCGAGGTGACAGTGCGCTATCGCTCCATTATTGCCCTTAGCCTAATAATAACCCTTCAAGGATCCCCTTTTAGGACCCCTACTAGTTTGAGTGGTAACATTTTTCCTCTTTACCCATATTGAGGGGACTCGCAAGGTGTTACCCCTGCTAGTTTAAGCTCCTCACAATAAACTCTTTGTCCTTTGACACCACAATAAGAAATGCATTATCATTTTGAACTTCCAATGTCTAAGTTGACCTTAAATCATCGAGTTCCAAGGCCTTTGTTGTCTCAAAAGGTTTCTTCAAAACTAAAGATTTCACAAAGTTTTCTTCCTAGAGTAAATGGCTCCTTCCTTGAATGGAACTTGTGTTGTGTCCTTCACAAGGCCCTGGATTGCCTAGTTTTTTCACCTCCAAAATTTGTTGGTGAATTTGAGATCATAGTCATTAGCCAAATGACCACAAGTATGACAACTAGAGCATTAGACAGGAAAACAAACATAATAAAAAAAACCCTAATGACAATCTCTTATTCTAAACCTTTTGATAAAGACACTTTGACAAGAATATAAGTTAGAATGCATGTATTAGAGCACTAGAAGCTATCATTGGCCTATATTATTTCTAATCACTTTAAACACATCCGTCAAACAAGATTCCAAAGGTAACCTTGGCAACTTCATCTATATTGGATGTAAGTAGAAATTTTGCATGCACGGGTCAAAACAAGGACCCTACTTTTTCAAGATAGAGGAATCTGGCCCCATAACCAACACCTACCTAGTACCTTTAAAATAATCTTCCTTTATTATAAATATAAATGTTGGACAACCCATCACCAAGAAGTGACATTTCAGGAGATATCCTAACAACGACTTATAAATTTTGTCCATCCACACTATTAAACTAGTATTAGACATATACCAATTATAAAATCACCTCTTTAGGGCTCTATTTTCCATGTTCACTACCTAATGCACCTCAATATCCTCTCTTAATCCCAAGCCAACTTTTTGCTTCTTTGTTTAACACAATTCATTCCCCTAGTTGGTATGCACCAACTCTTTCAGCTTCAAGCCACTTTCCACACCCACTAAACCATTAGATGCATGGGAAACTCCTTCCAATACCCTTCTTCCTTCTAGTTCACTTAAACATAACACATCAAGGTAAATATTTCCTTTTAATGCTCTCCTTAAATGGTTAACAAAGTCCATGAATAACACCTCTTTTCTTAGCTAAGAAAAGAGTTCAAGTTTACCTCTACCACAATCTACCAAGGAAGAGGAAGGAATGTTTTCCAAACTTTAGGACTCATGAATTACTACTTTGTTGCCATCCTTACCACATAATTCTCCTAGTTATGACTATATTGAAAATAGATTTGAATTGTCGACATTGTCATGTCCACAATTGATTGTTGTTCTTCCTATCTCGAAACCAATACCTAGAACTTTTGGACATGATACAAAGTTTGAGTTTGTTCCTTCCAATCCCCCACAGGGTCCCATAACATTAATTTGTATAGAACCTTAACATGAAAAGGCCTCATGAAAAAAATGAAACAATCGAAAAACCAACTTACTTCTTTTCCATTTTCACATTCAAAACCCTACCTTGTCATTACCATATTACAATTATATAACAATACTTTCACTTGAACTGATCTAAAACCTTAACATGAAAAGAAGTTATAAAAAAAATGAAACAACCTTTTAAAACTATGAAAAAAACAATTTATTCCTTTTTCAACTTCACATTCAAAACCCTAACCCTAACCCTAACCCATGTAACAAATCCTCACCATATTACCTCTAAATCCCTATCTAACAAATCCTTCTCCTCACCATGTTACGATTGAATAACAACAACAACCAACAAAAAAAATTACTTCCAATTAGATATTTTGCCTCAACAGGGTAACATTTCCTCATTTGAAACCTGCCATTATTGATATGATATGATCTTGCGAAGTTCCATCCCATGTCAAACTTAATATTTGAAATTGCAATCTATTACACTTGAGTTTAGACTTAATAAACGATCATTAAAACCCCTTTACTCTATACTCTATAGTAGATGATCAAACGACTTTAACAAAACGAATTCCCTGAGACAAAAATCCATGGAGCAGGAAGAATTGAAGGCATACCTCCCAATAAATACCGAGCGATTTCCCTTTCTGCAGCGACTTGAAGAGGGATCTGGAATTTCAAAGTGTGATCTTCGTACTGCCCTCGAATCTGCCTACTGGTAGAATTGGTTTGGATCCCATACCCTAAACTCTGCACCGTAGAATTAGAATTCCCTAAATGAAAATGAATAGCTCCCGTGAATCGCATTGGATTGGCCGCCAGCCATTCGTCCACGTCCGCTGGAGTTGCAAATCCTTTAACCTGCACCGAAGTAAAAACACAGGTTGAATATTTTCAAGCAGAGGTTCAAAGATCGAATCTCATGAAGTCCTAAGCCTGGCAAAAAATATTTAAATAAATGAACTGCAGAGGTTCAAAGATCGAATCTCATGAAGTCCTCAGCCTAGCAAAAAAATATAAATAAATGAACTACATTCTGTTGCAGTGAGATCATTTTTCTTGAATTTAATTATACCTTGGAGGTAGGAATGGCTCTTCCAGGATTATTTGCCATGATATTTTTGACGATACTACTGATGACAGGGGAGGAGGAGCTCCCGCTCCAAACAAAATCATAACAATGAGATTTGATGAAAAATCCATCCTCGCAGGGCGGAATGCCCCCAACCAGCTTATAATCAGGATCATGAATATTATCATAATAGGTTGTAGATTTAAAGTGAGATGCAAAAGCCTTCTGCGCACAGAATACCAGGAA
The DNA here is from genome assembly GCA_000404065.3 of Pinus taeda. Classification (NCBI taxonomy): domain Eukaryota; kingdom Viridiplantae; phylum Streptophyta; class Pinopsida; order Pinales; family Pinaceae; genus Pinus; species Pinus taeda. The sequence continues at coordinate 84,034 of APFE031586408.1, read as the reverse complement.
GACGAAAAAGAAAGAAGCAGACAGTTGCATGATCATGGAAGACCTGTTCCGCCATGAGAGAAGGAAGTTCTTTTTCATCAGAGCTCTGAATTGCTGACAGAAAAGCCCAAACCCCCTTTTCGGCTCATTATGATCCATCATCGCCATAATTTCTGTTCTCGACTTAGACCGATCCCGAAATTGCCACGCACCCTCCATAATTCCTCTTCTCAGCTTAAACCGATCCCGAAATCGGCACGGAATATATTACGCTAACAGTCATTTAGAAGCATGCTTTTCGCATGTCATCCCCTGAGAGGGTCCCGCAGAATATATTGCGGTCCTGTAATTGAGGAGCATCCTTTCTGTCATACAAACTGAGGGGCCAACATATGGAATTAGACAGCCTAAGCGATGGGAGGAAGGAGTACTGGTATGATAGATTGCAGTACTGGAACCAGTGACCGGTTGAAACTATACAATGACAACCAGCAGGTTGAAATTGAATTTTTACGATTTTTTTAAATTCAAGTTTTTTTTTTTTTTTTTTCTCCTTTTTGAAGAAAGACAATCAACCACTTCATTATGAGAAAGACAATATGTTATTATCAAAGATTATACTAAAGCAACTTACCTACCCAACTTCAAATATTTCAAAATAAATACATTCCACGTGGTAGGTGAAAAGCATGAAAAATCAATTCCCATCACATCATGTATATACATATGGATAATGTTTTATATTTTTTCAATTATTTATAAATTAATAAGAAAATTATATTATTTATTTTATTTTTATAAATATATAATTTTTTATTAAATTAAAAAAAATTTACATCATTATTTATAATTTTTTAAAGTTTTTTAATTTCACTTTTATTAAATTTGTTCACTAACAACTAATTTGGAAGTTTTAGAAAGAAATAAAGAAAATTATTTTAACGTCCACAAGACTAAAGATAGCTTATGGGATAGATTGCTTCTTCATCTACTTGATGTATTTGGTCATTTTTCTCAACTTCTAGACAAACCCCTTGCTAAATAGATTATCTCAAGAGCTAGCTGCATAACATTTCTGTGTTGTCTTTAAAGGCCTGGGATTCTAAAATGAAATGCTTTTCTGTTTCCACTTTTCTAACAAAAAAAACCAACCTGTAAACAAGAACACCAACGAAATAAACACACATCCTTTAATCATCAAGTATCATAATATTTGGAAATTACCAACCTAGAATTCGTTGGGTAGAACAAACCCTCTCGTTGTGTTCATCCATCCTTTCGAAGATACAATTAATATGTTAAATTTCAAATAAATATTATTGTTGTAATAATATTGGAAATGTTTAAAAAAAATATAAAAAATTTAAAAGTTTAATCACATCATTAGGATTTGGTCACGTTTTGAACCAACTAATTTGGTCCATCCTTAGGACAAGGTGAAAATATCATACAATCTTTAAGAATAAATAACAGGGATGCATAGCTCAAGGTCAGCGATTGAAAAACTAGCCGATATCATTCGAGATTAGTTAAATAGGTAAATAGAAATTCTAAAAAGCTAGATTGGAATTATTTGATATTCAAATTTTAGTTATAAATGATTTAATATTTTAGTTATTCTAATATAGTTATAAATTAGTTGTTATGATAAATAATAGTAATAAGTTGTTAAGAAAGTGAGAATAAGTTCATAATAAAAAGAGGATGGAAGATTATATAATTATAAAATAAAAATAGTTGTTATATAATTTTAATTAATAATCAATTTATAAGATTAAGAGTGGTTAAGAGTAGGATTCAAAATATTCTAAAAGGGGATAGGAATTATTTATTATTATAAATTTAGTTATAAATTAGTATTGTTAAGAATACTCCAAAAATTAATAAGATGGTTAAGAATAACCTATAAATATCACTAACAACAGTTGTTAGGAGATTATAAAAATATTAAATACTAATGAGGTTTAGATCTAAAATATTATATACTATAAAGAATAAGGTAAACAGAAGTTAAGAGTCAGGTTCAAAATATTATATGTTAATGAAGCAATCAGGTGTTAAGAGCTAGATTCAAAATATTATATGTTAATGAAGCAATTAAGAGTTCAATAATATATTTTAATTATGTTAAAATAGGGTCAGAAAATGAATAAAGATAAGGGATAATATATGTTATCAATATATCAAGAAAAGGAGAAGAGGGAATTTACTTTAATATAAAGTACTTAGGAGCTTGAGAATTATTATAATAACAAGATAAAATATATAAAGAAAAAAAGGGGGAGGAGAGAAAAAAATAAAATAAAATTATACACACACACACACACACACACACACACACATATATATATATACACACACACACACACACACACGAGGGAAAGAGGCAAGAGGATCATAAGGAGAGGGCTGGAATCCAACTCTTACTCAATTTCCAACCATCATCTCTCTCGAGATTTCTAGCATGCCTCTCAATTTTGATCGCCTCCCTAAGCTTCCCGTGGTGGAAATGATCAACTCTAGCAATGACTATGGAATCCTCAATACAAACATGATGTTTGGATTTCTTCGCATGCTCAACTAGAGCCAATGAACAGGAAATATTGTGCCTTATGCTTGCAGTGTGTTGATGGATCCTCTGGTTAATTAATTGAACAGTTTCTCGAAAATAATATAAGGAATATCACAGGAGCATGGAACCAGGTAAACACCTTTCATGTCCTTCAGGTCGATAAGGTCCTTAACCGAACCAAGAGTAAATTCCCTCCTCTCCTTTTCTTGATATATTTATAACATATATTATCCCTTATCTTTATTCATTTTCTGACCCTATTTTAACATAATTAAAATATACTATTGAACTCTTAATTGCTTCATTAACATATTATATTTTGAATCTAACTCTTAACTCCTAATTGCTTCATTAAGATATAATATTTTCACTCTAAATATTAACTTTTCTATACCTTATTCTTTATAGTATATAATATTTTATATCTAAACCTCATTAGTATTTAATATTCTTATAATCTCCTAATAAATGTCATTAGTAATTAATATTCTTAGATATTTATAGGTTATTCTTAACCATCTTATTAATTTTTTTTGGAGTATTCTTAACATTATTAATTTATAATAATAAATATTTATTATATAATCTCCTATCCTCTATTTTATTAAGAACTTATTCTCACTTTCTTAACAACACATTACTATTATTTATCATAACAACTAATTTATAACTAAATTTAGAATAACTAAATCTTGAATATTAAATAATTTATAACTAAAATTAGAATATCAAATAATTCCATTCTAGTTTTTTAGGATTTCTATTTACCTATTTAACTAATCTCAACCAGGTAGTTTTCAACGGCTAGTTTTTCAATGACTAACCCTAGGCAATGATGCATCCCTCCTATTTATTCTTAAAGATTGTATGATTTTTTCACCTTGTCCTGAGTATGAACTACATTAATTGGTTCTAAAAGTCGACCAAATCCTAATGATGTGAATAATCCGAAAGACATTTATATTCAGTAATGTTGTTAGAGGTGCTGTTATTCTCCCATAATTCTTAACAAACTTGCGATAATACCCTATCAACCCGAGAAATCATCGCATATGCTTTATGGATGTGGGGATTTTCCATCCCTCAATGGCTTTAATTTTTCTAGGGTCTACCTTAACACCTTCATGAGATACAATATGACCTAGATATTCCACCTCTTGTACTCCAAAGAAACATTTGGATCTTTTTTGCATATAATTGTTTCCCCTCCAATAGTTGTAGCACCCTGTCAACATGTTCAACATGATCCTTCCAAGACTTGTTGTAGATTAGTATATCATCAAAAAATACTAACACAAATTTTCTACGAAAGGGTTTGAAAATGGAATTCATCAAACCGTGAAATGTAGAAGGTGCATTGGTAAGGCCAAAAGGCATGACCAAAAATTCATAATGACCCTCATGAGTTCTAAATTTTGTTTTCAGAATGTCTTCGATCTTCATCTGATTTAATGATATGCTTAACGAAGATCCAACTTGGTGAAGTAATTTGATCTATGCAATTCATCCAATAATTAATCAATGATAGGAATGGGAAATTTATCTTTAATAGTAAGCTTGTTTAGCTCCCTATAATCCAGACACATGCACCATAATCCATCCTTCTTATGCACCAATACTACTAGAGTAGAGAAAGAATTTTTACTGGGTTGAGTTATACCAGCCTCTAGCATTTTTGCACCATACGTTCAATTTCACTCTTTTGTGCATATGGATATCTGTAAGGCTTGATGTTTGGAGGAACACTTACTAGAATCAAATGAATAGGATGATCATGATCACGAATAGGTGGGAGGCCTTTGGGAGTCTCAAATACCTTGGAATGGTTGTCCAAGACTTTTTGAGATTTGGAGAAATAGATGATTTCGATGTGGGAACCTCTAGCAAACATAATTGTGAAATTACGCCTCGGTGTTCTTTCTTTAGAAGCTTTGTAATTCCGTTATAGTTGATTATCTTTCCCAGTTTCCCTGTGATACCCCTTAATTCAACGTCCTTTCCTTCTGAAGAAAATTTCAGGAAAAGTTCTTGAAAATTAAAAGCTATCGTACGCAAAGATTGTAGCCATTAGACTCCTAGTACAACATCAGCACCACCCATTGGAATGGAAAGCATTGGGCTATTCAATACATATTCTCCCATGCATAGTTTGATACTATGGCACTTTCCAGAGAAATTTATGGTTCCTCCACTTACAACCATCACTTGACACTCTGGTGCTGGATATAGGAACAAATTCAATCCCTTGGCTATCTCACAATGAATAAAATTATGGGTACTGCCCGAATCAATCAACACTATTACCTTTTTCTTCTTGATATGTCCTTCTATCTTGATAGTTTGAGAGTGGTAATTCCGGCCAATGCATTACAAGATATGGTCAAATTCATTTATTCTTTATCTAGGGTTTGTTCTTGGTGTATGTCCTCTTCTTTTGACATTTATTGTTCCTTTTATTCCTCCCCTTCACAATATATGTAAAATAATTTCTTATCAACACACTTATGACCTTTAGTGTATTTTCTATCACAACTGTAACAAAGCCCTTTTTCTCTTTTTTCTTCCAATTTCTATGGTGTCAACCTTGTAGGTTGTTGAAGGGTAGAGTTAACAACATTTCCATCTTTATAGTTGTGAGTGGTAGGCTTCCTTGTTGCCATAATTTTGCTTTCCATTTTTCTTTCCAACCTGAATGCCTTCTCCAATGAATCATTTTTCTTGCCAACCTGAATGCCTTCTCCAATGAATCATGTTCCCAAAGGCGAACCTCATGTTGGATGTTATCCTTTAAAGTCTCTATGAACACATCAATCTTATTCTCCTATGGAATATTTTTTACCCTTATATTCATTTTTTGGAAGTCGTCAATGTGCTCCATCATTGAACCCTTTTGTTTGAGATTTATCAATTGGCTAAAAAAGGTGTTTCTTTTAGTATCCTCATAATGTGCTATCATTTCTTCCGTAAAAATTGCCCAAGTGAAAATTTGTTTACAAGAGAAAAGCCATTGATACCATACAAACTGATTTGGTTCCAAATATAAATTTGCAATGCATACTTTTTGTGTGTTTTGCACATTATGGAGATCGAAATATTGCTCCATCTGTAGTATCCATGTTATGGGATCCTTGCCATCAAACTTCCTCATATCGATCTTTGGAACATGGTGGGTCTTCAATCCAATGTTAGACTCTACATCATGATTAAGATTTCTTTTTTTCTTATCATGAGTTTCTTTTACTACCCTCTCACCATTAGTAAGCATTTCTTGTAGCAAATTTGTCAAATTTATCTTCAAATGTTTCATGTTGCCTTTCAATTTTTCTTATATATATATAGATATATCCAAAGGCCACCACCTTTGTGTACCAATGTTGAAATATCTCTACATCAATCACTAATGGAATTGTGGAAAGTGAGGAAAGCTTAAAGTGGAGGCAGAAGCTCTATGGTTTTAACAGATTCGTGGTGAAGCCCCTGAGCATGGATTCTTGCAGCCGCAGGTGGAACAACAACATTTTCATCAGGGAACATTGAATTGATGAATGAAGGATTTTTTAAAAGCCGACAACCAGTCATAATAGGATAACATCTTCCAGAAAATAGTATGCATGACTAGCAACCATTCCCAATAGATCAACCTAAGGGATGCTCATAGAATCCAAGAAGCACCCATGGTAAGTATGGTGCAGTAAATGTGAAAAGACCAAGGAAACTTATATGGACAAAAGTATTGTGTCTACTCCACATGTAAACCATCATAAATGTCAAAGAATTGCTAAGAAATAAGATTTTCGAAACAAACTCTGAAAGATACGGGATCATGCCACAAGTTAAAATGACTGCAGTTAGCACAATTCCTCCAAATAACAACATATAGAATAAGTTTGCAGTCCTTCCCCCGAAGGAGTTCTCTTCAAGGAGTTTGAAATACTGAGCCAGGAAAAACATGTGGAACAGAAAGTCTAAATCCATTCTCCAAAAGAAGAAGAAATTTGTGATCAAACGCTATAACTCGTATTGCTTAACCACCAGAGTGGGATTCAAATAGAGGTCGTAAGCCGATATTATCTTGAGGGAGCATCCAATATTGGTGAGGATAAAAACTGTGATGTAGGAACACATAATTACGGGCATTTCCTTGTACTAGTCTTATACTAATTGAGCCATTCAAAAGTTTATTTCAAACCTTGAAATGTTTTTGAATTTTATATAGGAAATGAGTCCCTAATACCCTCCTTAAATGAAAAATTCACAACACCCAGCTTAGGCTTTTCAAAGATCATCAAGTTCTCATCCTAGAGAGATCCACTAGTGATCCCTGCGGTTACTAGGGATTACGATGGCTGTGAGAACTAAGAAAAAATTAATTCTTTGGACAAAAGCTCCATCCTAGCCTAATTCTCTGTTGGCAAAGAGATTTGTGCATGATCATCCACCACTGACCAATACATGGCATATGCGACATTCCAAAGATATGGAGAAGAGATGGAGGTTTTGTTATTATTCAGGAGCATCCGAATTTGTCTTATGCTAGAGCATTCAAAGTGTTATTATCATTGATACATGGAGCATTATTATTCTGGAGCATGGAATGTTATTATTCTGAAGCAGACAACATTATATTTTTGAGTTGCATTGCTGTATGATACCTCTGAGTAGCGTCAAGAAGAGAGATAGCTGTAAGAAATGTCAGGAAGATTGATACCTATGAGCTGCATTGATTGCACACCTGACATCGCTGAAACACACTGCAAAGGATGCTGAAGCATATTGCAGTGTCAGATCAAAGGTTTCATCCTCTAGAACGCTGAGAACGTTGCCACTACACTGCAATCCATGCTGCATGATTCATCAATTTTGAAACATTATCTCCAGAATGTTGCAAATGGTCTCTATAGAAAGCTACAAATGAAGAATTTGATGATGACATCATGAATATTATTCCAATTCGCTAAGACCATATTTTATCTCAAATTACTTTACCCCTTTCCATATTTTATTTCCTAAAACAACTGGGGAAATCGTATTTGTTATTCTTAAAGTCTCAACGATCGAAGACATGGAAAACAATAATATCTCTGGAGCTTGGCTTGTGAAAGGGTGAAAGGGGTTGTAGCCTACAAAAATCACATGGGAGTTGGAGCTTCCTTGCATGTTGCAACTTTTAGAAAATGGAGGTAGCAGCCTCCTGTAGGTTAGGACCTACAGAAAATCAAATGTAATAAGGAGTAGGAGCTTGCATTTGCATAGAAACAATAATGAAACCACAATTTTATCCCTTATGGGTTTCCACATATATCTGGCGTCAATGTGTGTTGTTATTATGTGTTCATTTATTTGGTTTGGTTTGCTTATTAATTGTTGATAACATATTCATATGCTGGTTATTAATTGTTAAGTTGCTCATGTTATGTATCAGTTAATGAGATAAGTGAATAGAATTTTAATTTTCCTTGAATATGAAAAATTTCAACAATTGATATCAGAGCATAGGTCACAAGTTTGATACACACCTGACTAGTGTTGCTGGTGGGGGGGGGAGAGAGAGATTATTGGACATCATATACACCAATTCTCCCCGTGTGTTTTGTGACATGGAATAACTGCCTTTCGTGGATCGTTATCTCTAGTGATGCAATCGTTGACCAACACCTACAGGTTTTGGTTTAACGACAATCATGATTCCCATCAGAAATTGGCTTAGGATTAGCACTTACAAGTAGTAGAGAGAAATTATGATAAATATGACCATATTCATAGCACCTTTGACATTGAAAAGGGATGTGCTCATAATCTAGGTTTTGCTTCTAGAGCTCATCTTGATAATAAATATTAATTGATTATGGGAGAAGATTAGAGAAATTCATGTCAACACAAATATGGGCATAAGAAATGTACTTAGCTTTCTTAGTTACTTTTAAATATTTGACGAAATGGCTGAGGGAATTTTATCTAGATTGAATCATTGTATTTTTTTCATCCAACTCAATGCATTTAGAGTGGAAAAAGTGGAGGAATCAGATCACGAGACCATTTTTATCAGCAAGGCCCAGTTTGGCAAAATGGACTCTAAAACCTCCCGAGAGCGTTTGGTGGTATCAAGTGACCTTTTTTCGGGGGTAAACCTTGTCACTTTAGTGCCATTCCATTTTGTATTGTTATACACACAAATATTTTTCCAACAGCGTAAGAAGCACGCCAATCGGAGTCTGTATGCAAAATTTATGCCACTCAAACATTGACCTTCTTGTTTTCACACCTATAGTTCGGGAAGATGTCACATCAACCCACATTATTTATGGAAAAGGTGTTAGGAACGTGTTTTTATCTAAAATACTCTAGAAGATTCTATATTGTAATTCTAGTTAAGAGTTGATGTAGTCAAAATTAACCACCAGTAGGCTATCAGGCTGTGTTATAACCAGACCACTAGGAGGAAGAGGCATTCCATTCTTTCGAGAGATTTTTGTTCCATAATTGAGAAAAGATAACCAAGAGGGATAGGAGGTAGAGACCATAGAGAATATTTGTGCACTATAGTAGCCCAAGGGTCACATGCCTTACTTATTTGTACCTGCAACCATCCTTCTAGACATAGAAATAGAGCGAAGCAACCTCACCTTCCAGCTGGGTTTTCTCCCAAAAGGGCTTCCCAAAGAGCATATATTATGTCTTATGTGTGTGTGTGTGAGCTTATTTTTTCATTCTCTATTTTTCTGCATAATTTCCTTTCACATGCATGCAATAATTATACTAAAATCTACATGTCTAGAAATTAAATAAAACTATAATAGTGTAAAACTTCAGATTTTTTATATAATATTGTCAGATTTGTTGTGACGAACTACCGAGTGGAATATCCATGACAGTTTATAGATCATTATTACTAATTCCAACAGAAAATTCCTCATCCTAGAACTCTCGTGGTATTGAATACATTTAGATCTAGACTAATACTGATGTGGAATCATCCTTATCAGGCACAATTCTCTTAATCCAAAACTGGAGATATATCCTTGTTGAGTTGAAAAAGTATGGGCCATTTTCAAAAAATTGAGTTATGTCTTCAATTGTGGTTAACACTATGGTGAAGAAACCTTTGGCACCCAATTCCATCTTAATATACCCCTTGGGATTCCAATTTAGCTAGATCCAGTTAGAAAGAGATCCTTTTTAAGGCCAAATGCTGGGAAATTTCTAGATTAGTCTCTGATCTTGCATGCATTGAATATATTCTCCAATATGGTTGGATTGAAATTCAAATTTAGGGTCTACAATAGCTTTGGTAAGATAACTTATCGACACTTGTTTCCCTAATTGGGTATTGGAGTGCTGGTAATATTGTTGATCCCCATTAAGGTTTTGCCTAAAAATGTTGGGATAGGTAGTGGGAGGTTTCCCTGAAGTGTTGTATCCTACTACAATCCTACTATAGGAGGGATATTCACTCCCTCCATTAGCATTTTCCATAGGAAGAGAAATAGAAGAGCCACCAAAAACACATCTATGGTTTAGTGATAGGACCAAAATTTCGCAAAGTTATGAAAAATTATTCTTAAATTAAATGAAAAAGCTTTAACTAGATATGGAAAAGATATAAAATTTGAGGATGGAAATAACTATGGACATGGACATAGATAAGTCAAACTAATAATAAAAGTTCATATCAAATTAGTTATTGTTGCAATCCAAAATTTGCTTTAAGGGAATTAGAAGGACTAGATAAGAATTCTTTGAATGCAAATATTATTTTTAAATGTTGATCTTACTTGACAACGTTGTTGCTAAATTATGATGGAATGTTACTTATAGGAATTAAATTTCATCGATGAGCACATAAATGAATATGATATGAAATAAAAAATGGCAATTTTTTTATGTTTTGACTTTTATCTTATCTTCCTACTTCTCTACCTTCATATTATGAAATTTTCACCTTAAAAATGATAAGCAACCAATAATTATAGTCCACTTAATGGGGGAAACCTCCTTTATAATGAATACAATGTATAAGAAACATTTGATGATCCTACGATTAGTTATCCTTGCTGCATATATAGGAGACCAAGGGCAAAGTGAAAGGTTCTAGATAACCTCCTAATATAAAAAATAAACTCATAATGAATTCTTACTATGGCTTTAGTATTGGGCCCCCAAGGACCTTAACATATCCCTCGTCTTTTTAAAAGATATTTTCCCTAGAAAAAATGTAATTGAGGGTTTTTCTTTATGAACTACTCATTTTCCCATGTAGCTTCATCTAGAGGCATATTCTTCCACTTTATTAGGTACTCTATAATGGTTCTATTCTAAAGAGGTAGAGATTGTTGATCCATAACTTTTTCTATCTCAATAATCAACCTCCTTTCTTCACCTAAATGTAGAAGTTATGTTGACACTGGCATAGTTTGTCCCACAACGTTTTTTAGGAAAGATATATGAAAGAACGTATGAATGTGAGAAGAGGGAAAATATAACTCATATGACACTTGTCTAATCCTACAAATAATATTATAGTGTCCATAAAATATTGGATCTAATTTCTTATTCTTATTTTTCTTGATTGTAGATTGGTTATAAGGATGTAGTCTCAGGAATAACTAACCACCCTCCTAAAATTGTCTCACTTTGCTATCGATCTATTGGCTTTTTCATCTTATTTTATGCAATTCAAAGTTTTTACTTAAGATTTGTAAAAGTTTCTTTAGTCTTCTCAATATGTGACTTTGTTTATTGTACTTTGGACTTGTTTGTAAAAAATGTTAGAAACCAGGAGTTGGATATTCTTAAAAAGCCTTAAATGGGATCATTTTAGTAGATGTATTATAGGTAGTATTATATCACCATTTCGTTAGAGGAATCCATTTAATCCATTGAGATTTCTTATCCAAACAATAAAATCATGGGTAACCTTCTCAATGTTTGTTAACTATGTATGTTTGACCATCTCTTTGGATATGATATGTTGAACTCATTGCTAGTGTTGTTCCACTCATACTCCATAATTCTTCCCAAACATTCTTGATCATTTTGCATATTTTTCACTTACTATCACCTTAAGAATACCATGAAGGCTATGAATTTCATGCATTAACACTTATGCCACTTGGCTTATTGTGTATGTACAAAAATGTGCATATTTTGTGAGTATATCAACAACCACAAAAATGTAATCTTTACCTTCAGATAATAATGAATTCCATTGGTATCTCTTTCAAATTTTTATCAAGAATGTGTAATCGATGAAGTAACCTTGGATATTTTGTTATATACCCTTTATTTCTTTGGAAAATTTTGTATTCACTTACAATTTTTTAAATATCTTCCTTCATTCCTTCCAAAAAATATATGTGTTGGTCCTTTGATATGTTATAAGGAACCCTACATAATCTACCATAGAATATTCATGGGAATTCCTTAATATTTATTACTTCAACTTTGATTGATGGAATAAAATTATCCTACCCTTGTGCGAAAATATATCTCCTTGCTACTCCTAATGTTACATAAAATTCATTCCTTCCTTTAAACATTGGATTTTTTTGTTTTAGTACTTTTGTCATTTTTCCATTCATAGTGAGGATCTTCCAGCCATACTTGAATAGAATATGTGATGAAATATAAACTCAAAAACTCTTCTATTCTAGAAAGAGAACCTATTACTGTATTGTCCTTCCCTTTCTTATATACTATTTCAAAATCAAACCCTTAAAATTGTTCTACCCATTTTGTTGCTCTTATGATGAAAATATTTTCTCCAAAAGATACTTTACCCTATCATGGTTTGTTTTTACTTTAAATTTACTCCCGATGAGATATTCTCACCACATTTTTATTGCATGTAGAATTGCTTCCATTTATTTTTCATATGTTGATTTCCTCAAATCTTTCCCTTGAATTTATTGCTTTCAAAAGAAAATGGTTTCCCTTCTCGTGTTAAAACTACTCCAATTCATTAGATTGATGCATCCCATTCTACTATTAACATTTTCCCAAAATCAAGAATTACCAATACGGGTGTAGAAGACATGGCATCATTTAAGATAGAGAATGCCAAAGTAGCCTCATAATTCCATAAAAATGATTTTTTCTTCAAGAGAGATGTGAGTGGGCCTACAATTCATGCATAATTATTAAAAACTTTATGAAAATAATTTGTAAGACATAAAAACCCTCTAATAATTTTGATGTTTTTAGGAATATGCCATTTTTTAATAGCTTGATTCTTTTGTAGGTCCACCTTAAATCCTTCCTTTGAAATAATATGAGCCAAATACTCTACTTCTTGTTTCCTAAAAGAAAATTTGGATCCTTTAACATATAACTTATTTTTCTCAAGAATTTGTAGAATTACATCCACATGTTTAATGTGCTCTTCCCACGATTTTTTATAGAAAAGAATATCATCAAAGAAAACCACCACAAATCTCTAAGATGGGGTCAAAAAAATTTGTTCATAAGGATTTGATGTTATGCAACCAGCTCACAAAATAGAAGAATGGGAGAGATCAACGACTTCAAAAGTAGCCTCTTCAAGGGGGAAACCTCCTTTACATTACACAAATGAACAATTCTTAGATGATACAAATGGCAAGACCTCCTTTCTATATATAGGAGTCTAAGGGGTCATAATAGAATCAGAGCCAACATAACAATAATAATGTAAGGGCACAAAAATAGCAATAGTGGGTTTCTATGGGGCACAATAATAACAATATGGGGACAACATGGGCACAACAATAACAATAAGGGGCTACAATGACAATACTAATAAGGGAATACACTAGTATTATAGGGACATAACATGCCCCTCTCCTTCAAAAGAGTGTTGTCCTTGATGCTTGAGTAGTTATGGATACTTTTGTATAAATTTTGCATCCTCCCATGTGGAATCTTCAGTGTGTAAGTTCTTCCACTTGATGAGATACTCTGAAATTGATCAATTTTGTAGCTGTCGAGTTCTTGTTTTAGTGATTGCTTCAGGTTCCAATATGATTTTTCCTTCCTCATCAAGTTCTGGAAATATTGTTTGTACTGGGAGCTTGTCACCTATAACCTTATTTAAGCATGAAACATGGAAAACTAGGTGCACTAGGGAAGATGCAGGAAGTTCCAATTTGTATGCCATCATACCAACCTTTTGCAACACATTGTATAGACCATAATACTTTGGTGATAATTTATTATCCTTCTTAGCATGCTTGAGGGACATTTATTTGTATGATTGTAGTCGTAGAAATACCTAGTCACCTACATCAGAACTTATTTCACTGCGATGTTGGTTTGCTTGTTGTTTCATTCTATTCTGCACCAAAGTCAGGTTATCCCTTAAGAGTTGGAGAAATTTTTGTTGATGCTTGATGTGATCTTCCACTGCTTGAACCTTAGAATTTTCTCTTAAATATGATGTGATGGACGGTGGATAATATCCATAAAGTGCCATAAATGGGGTCATTTTTGCTACAGTATGGAAGGAAGTGTTATACCACCATTCAGCCAGGGGCAACCATTTGACCCATTGTGTATGTTTATGAGATACAAATCAACAACGATATCCTTCCAAACATTTGTTCACTATCTCAGTTTTCCCATCAGATTGAGTATGCTAAGATGAGCTATGAGCTAACTGAGTACCCAGACAAGAAATTAATTCTGTCCAAAAATTTCCAATTAAAATAGGATCTGTGTTGCTTGAAATAATCTTTGGGTTTCCATGTAGCTTTTGAATTGTTTCCATAAATGTAGTAGCAACTATACTGGATTTAAATGGATGAGATAATGCACAAAAGTGTGCACACTTGGTAAGTCTGTCAACTACCACCATGATGCCACTCTTTCCTTGAGACTTGAGTAGACTTGTGATAATATCCATTGAAACCTCCTCCCAACGTTGAATTGGAATGGATAAAGGTTGTAATAGACCTGGGGTCTTAATTGTCTCAACTTTATTTTGTTGGCAAACCAAACATTCCATCACAAACTTTTGAATATCATATTTAAGGCCATCCCAAAAAAAAATCCTTCTTAACCCCGTGGTAAGTTTTTAAAAATCTTGAATGCCCTCCTAAGGGACATGTGTGCAATTCTTGAAGAATATTTTGTTTGAGTTGGGAATTCTTACAAAGGTATAAGCGATCTTTGTATGATAACGAATCATTTTTCCAGCTAGATGTATCAGATGTACTTGGATCTTGCTGCACTTTTTGAATAAGTTCCCACACTTCTTTGTCATTCTTCTATTCATCCCTTGCTTTGTTTATCCAATCTGGTTGGATAATAGAAATGGCACAAAGAAATGCTTCCACATCCTCATCCTTTCTTGAGAGTGCACCTGCAACAACATTTTGCTTCCCTTTTTGGTACATGATTTCAAAGTCATAACCCAACATTTTTGTGACCCATTTTTGCTACTCTTCTAAAGAGAATATTTGTTCTTAAAAGTATTTAAGACTATCATGATCCATTTTTACCTTGAAGTGTCTTCTGATTAGGTAAGGTTGCCATTTCTTAAGTGCATGTAGTATTGTCAACATTTACTTCTCATAAACAACTTTGTTTAAATACTTTCCTTTGATTGGATGACTTTCAAATGAAATGGGTCTTTATTCTTGCATTAAAAAACATTAATTCCATTTCCTGAGGCATCACATTCCACAATAAAGGTTTTTGTGAATTCTGGCGTAGCTAAGACCGGTGCTTGGCAAATTGCCTCTTTAATATGTTCAAAGGCTTTCATTGCTTCTGAAGTCCAAGAAATTGCATCTTTCTTCAGTAATGTTTTTATAGGTGTTGTTATTCTCCCATAATTCTTAACAAACTTGCGATAATACCCTGACAACCTGAGAAATCCTCGCAGATTCTTTATGGATGTGGGGATTTTCCATTCTTTAATGGCTTTAATTTTGCTAGGGTCTACCTTAACATCTTCATGAGATACAATATGACCCAAATATTCCACTTCTTGTACTCTACAGAAATATTTGGAGATTTTTGCATATAATTGTTTCTCCTCCAATAGTTTGAGCACTCTATCAACATGTTGAACATGATCCTTCCAAGACTTGTTGTAGATTAATATATCATCAAAAAATACTAACACAAATTTTCTAAGTAAGGGTTTGAAAATGGAATTCATCAAACCTTGAATTGTAGAAGGTGCATTGGTAAGGCCAAAAGGCATGACCAAAAATTCATAATGAACCTTATGAGTTCTAAACATTGTTTTTAGAATGTCTTTAGTCTTCATTATGATTTGATGATATCTTGGACGAAGGTCCAACTTGGTGAAGTAAATTTCTCCATGTAATTGGTCTAATAATTCATCAATGATAAGAATGGGAAATTTATCTTTAATAGTGAGCTTGTTGAGCTCCCTATAATCTGGACACATGCGCCATGATCCATCCTTCTTGTGTACTAATACTACTGGAGCAGAGAAAGAACTTTGACTAGGTTGAATTATGCCAACCTCTAGCATTTCTGCAACCATACGTTCAATTTCACTCTTTTGGGCATAGGGATATCTGTAAGGCCCGATGTTTGGAGGAACACTTCCTGGAATCAAATGAATAGAATGATCATGATCACGAACAGGTGGGAGGCCTTTGGGAGTCTCAAATACCTTGGAATGATTGTCCAACACTTATTGGAGATCTGGATAAATAGATGATTTCAATGTGGGAACCTCTAGCGAACATAATTGTGCAATTACTCCATGTTGTTCTTTCTTTAGAAGCTTTTTCATGCCATTAGATCTAATTATCTTTATCGGTTTCCCTGTGATACCCCTTAATTCAACTTCCTTTCCTTCTGAAATTTTTTTTCAAGAAAATTTCTTGAAAATTAAAAGCTGTTGTACCCAAAGATTGTAGCCTTTGGACTCCTAGTACAACATCAGCACCACCCATTGTAATGGAAAGCATTGGACTATTCAACACATATTCTCCCATGGATAGCTTGATATTATGGCACTTTCTAGAGAAATTTATGGTTCCTCGATTTGCAACGATCACTTGACACTCTGGTGCTAGATATAAGAAGCAATTCAATTCCTTCACTATCGTACAATGAATAAAATTATGGTTATTGCCCAAATCAATCAACACTATTACATTTTTCTTCTTGATATGTCCTTCTATCTTGACAGTTTAAGGAGTGGTAATTCCAGCCAATGCATTACAAGATATGGTCAGATTCATTTCTTATTTGTCTAGGGTTTGTTCCTGGTGTGTATCCTCTTCTTTTGATGTTTCTTGTTCCTTTTCTTCTTCCTCTTCACAATTTATGTAAAATAATTTCTTCTTAGCACACTTATGGCCTTTAGTGTATTTCCTATCACAACTGTAACAAAGCCCTTATGCTCTTTTTTCTTCCAATTGTTGTGGTGTCAACCTTGTATGTTGTGGAAGGATAAGGGCAACAAAACTTCCATCTTTATAGTTGTGATTAGTAGGCTTCCTTGTTGCCATAATTTTTCTTTCAATTTTTCTTGCCATCCTGAATGCCTTCTCGAATGAATCAGGTTCACAAAGGCGAACCTCATGTTGGATGTTAAACTCCCTATGAACACATCAATCCTATACTTCTCTGGAATATCTTTTACCCTTATATTCAATTTTTGGAAGTCCTCAATGTGCTCCACCATTGAACCCTTTTGTTTGAGATTTATCAATTGGCTAAAAAAAGTGTTGGTTTTTGTATCCTCATAATGTGTTATCATTTATTTTGTAAAAATTGCCTAAGTGACAATTTGTTTACGAGAGAAAAGCTATTGATACAATACAAATTGATTAGGTTCCAAAGATAAAGCTGTAATGCGTACCTTTTGTGTGTCTTGCACATTATGGAGATCAAAATATTGCTCCATATGTAGTATCCATGTTATGTGATCCTTGCCATAAAACTTCCTCATATCGATCTTTGGAATATGATGGGTCTTCAATCCAACGTTAGAGTCTATGAAATCATGACTAACATTTCTTTTGTTCTCATCATGAGTTTCCTCTGCTACCTTTTCGCCATTAGGAAGAATTTCTTGTAGCAACTTTGCCAAACCTCCTTTCAAAACTTCCATGTGTTTCTTCAAATATTCAATATTTACTTCTAAACCATCCATATTATCTTCCACGCTATTCATCTTAGCTTCCATGCCTTTCTTTAAACCATTCATCTCAACTTCTGATACTTTTTGTGAGAGTGAAATTTGTTGCACTTGGTCTCGTAATTTTGATATATCATGTTTCATTTCTTCCTCTTTTTCATGAGTCATGCTAGAGCTTTCAGGTTTCTTACTAGGTGTTTCCATTTTCTTTCTTCGGGGTATCAATTAATCATAATTATGTTTCACTATGCCCTTTTCTTCACTTCAAACTAATTTTTCAAACCAAACTTATGCAAATTTTAAAAAAGAACTACACACCTTTTTTCACTTTGTAGGATCTCGATATTGAATTGGTTGTATCTCTATAATTTCAAGTCTCCAAGGTCTAAAATTGTGTCCTATGGTAGCCCTATTAGCCCTATTTCTAACCCCACTAGTCTGATCAAGATTGGATTCTTCAAGAAAGAGTGATGCCAAAGCTCCCAACGATGACCTGATTATAGACTAGTTTAGAGCAGACTTGTATGACTTACCATGTGTCCCTGTTTTGACCTTAAAACTTGGAAACGATATACAAAAGACTAAAGTATATACACTTTTTGTAACTTCTTACGAAATTGCAATATGATTATTAGAGAGAAATTTATGACGAGTTTCCCAAGGTGACCTGTTTGAGATCGAATTCAGGATCTTGCAAAAACCCTAACTTCCTCAGTTCATATCTTCGAACATATAGTGAGACAAAATCTAAAATTAGGTCTCGAGGTTTATTACGATTTCGGCTCAAATGGGTTTTTAATTTCAGCTTCTGAAGCTTTGTAGAAAAAATGTTATAGCAAAAATTCCATGATGGCCTATTTGAAGCAGTGAAACCCTAGAATCCAAAGCTCTGATACCAATTGTTATGAAACCAGCTCACAAAATAGAAGAATGAGAGAGATCAACGGCTTCAAAAGTAGCCTCTTCATGGGGGAAACCTCCTTTACATTACACAAATGAACAATTCTTGGATGATACAAATGACAAGGCCTCCTTTTTATATATAGAAGTCTAAGGGGTCACAATATAATCAGAGCCGACATAACAATAATAATGTAAGGGCACAACAATAACAATAGTGAGCTTCTATGGGGCACAATAATAACAATATGGGGACAAAATGGGCACAACAATAACAATAAGGGGCTACAATGACAATAATAATAAGGGAATACACTAGTATTATAGGGACCTAACATTTAAAAAATAGAAAAAACATTAGTCAACACTAAAGGCATGACCAAGAACTCATAGTGTCCTTCATGTGTTATAAAATATATTTTGGGAATGTTTCTTTCCTTAATTTGATCTAATGGTATCTCGATTTAATATCAAGCTTTGTAAAATAAGCTAATCCATGAAGCTCATCTAATAGCTCATCAGTATTTGGGTTATTATGCTTCTAAGTCTCTTGTAAATAAATCCCAAGTATACTGATAATAACGGGACTTCATTTTAACTACCCATTAATACCATTGATAGAGTTTAATCTTAAAGTTCAAGGTATTTGTATACTTTTTCTTATTATACATCATATTATGCAATTCAAATATTTATCTATTTGTTGCACCTAGATAAAGACCTTAGTTTAATCAAACTTCTTTAATTCAAACTTGGGAAGGTTTACTCCTTTAGGAAACCATCCATGAGTCCACAACTGGATTTAAATCCACTTGAAAAATTGTTATTATTGGCAGGTTGTTGAATTTGACTACTACATTTATTTTCATGATTTCCTTGAGACACATTATCAATTTTAAGAAGCCTCTAATTTGTGGCTTCTATAATCTTTTATTCCATCTATTTTTTTTATTATCTATTTCTTCCTTATTTTCATGTAAATTTTGTTCAATATCCCTTTTAACTAATTCTTGCATCTTTGGCAACTAGCTTTCCAACTTGGTTACGTTGTATTAGACACCTATTTTTCTTCATGAGTCATGGATGAGCCTTCAAGAGGTTTAATTGGTGTAGTATATTTTGGATACTTCTTTGGAGGCATATGTCCAAATAATAATAATCCTCTCTTTATCACAATTTTCAATCATTAAAAGAATGTATTGTAGAATTTTGTAGAATTTTTCCTACAAATAAGATAGCTTTGATACCATTTAGAACATTTTCTACAAATCAGCTAGCTCTGATACCATGTAGAAATTTCCCACCTGTAGATCAACCTAGTAATGCAATGTACTAAATAAAAACATTTGATCTACTTCTACAAACAATTTAGCGAAAGCTTAATCAACCATGAGCAACATCAATAAGAACACATATAACTGATAAGAAGGAATCAATCACACATAACACAGAAGAATTTACCCGGGGAAAGCACCTGCCTAGAACCTGATCTGTGTATTATCATACAAGTGGAAATATAGTCTGGATTACACAAAGCCTTAGCTCGGAAGCTATCCAACTCTCAGTTCAATCCCTCTGTTGCTCATAGATAGTCAAAGGCTTCTCACAAACCTTCTCCTCTGCCCTCCAAGCCTCCTATTTCTATGCACAGTTTTCCTGGGTCCTCCAGCTACAACCTATATGATTCTCACCTCACACACAACACTGACCTCTGAAATAACTGCACAAATCTGAAGGAGATAAATCCTCATCATGGATGAGCTTCCTTTATAGGAAAAATATTCATCCAACTGATAGTACACTATCGCTTCTCTGATCTCAAATGGGTCTCTGACTGAACTGACATGCATCAGTTATCCATGAGTGAATACTTAGTTATCTAAAAATAATAGTTGTCACATGCATGCAAGCATCAACAAACTATATCTCATTAATTTAACAACTTGTTAAATTAATCTAACTAAACTTGACTAAATTAAACTAAGTCAATTGATCCTCTCAATATAGAACTCATCCTTAATTCCTCAATCAGTGGAGCAAATCAAGGACACATTCCCCAATCAATGGGGAAATTATTGCATGTTCTCACAAAGACTTCAAGTTTGATTTTCCTTAAGTAATTAACTCATGGAGAATTAATTAATTAATATTCAAACTGCTGGTAAGACCAAATTCAAATTTTATTTCCTATTTTAGACCAGGGACTGTCTAAAAATAGGAATCCAACTTGAACTACTAAAAATAGAACTTTTATTTTTATCACTTCCATTTTTCATTCCCTGTTGCCCAATCCCACGCTGATGCCAAACTGTTATTTTTAGAAATTTCTTGTTGCCAATTTTCAACATTCCCTCTCAACAAGAAAGGCTTCCTCTCGAACCCGATCCTGTAACTCTAGAATGTTCTACATGCAACACATCTACCAAGTGTGGTTGCTCCAGCAACTCTCGGAACAAAAAAAACTCCCAACTGACCTCTCTATTGGGCTAGAAACATACTCTGATGTTGAAGCTCTACCTAATGCTGACAAGTGCTCCCTATCTGACCTCTGCGCTATTGCAACATCTCCATTCATCTCGCATCGTTGCACCCTTCTCTGTGCTACCCTGCACTGTGCAACACACTTGTGCCTCTCGCATTGCTGCAGCCTGCATGCTCTGCGCTATCCTGGGATTC
Source organism: Pinus taeda (assembly GCA_000404065.3). Taxonomy (NCBI): domain Eukaryota; kingdom Viridiplantae; phylum Streptophyta; class Pinopsida; order Pinales; family Pinaceae; genus Pinus; species Pinus taeda. The sequence goes on along the minus strand of APFE031586408.1, from coordinate 62,804 downwards.
CCTGCACTGTATCTCTCTCTGCCGCTCCATCTGCATTTGTCTCTACCCAATCAGTAAGTTCCTGCTACTCCACATCGGGGCTCCCATAGTAAGAGCTAATCTAAGAGGTTGGGTGCCTCAAGGATCCTTCCCCTCCTCCTTGGGATGATCACTCTACATCACCCCACCTCCTACCTGGAGGTATGGCTGCATGTGATCCCTTTGCCCACCTGGCTCAAAGTTTCCCCCTACTAGAGGTCTTTGCATGAGTGGATGTCTCTACTCGATCTCCTCTCAGCTTCTCTAGTTGTGGCTGCGCCACAATCGTTTGAGACTTCTTCTAGCGCTGCATGTTGAGAGGTAATATACTCTCCCTCTCAACCACTAAGTATCTAACCTTTGCCTTGCTCCTCATGGCTTTGCATGCATCTTGTACCTCAAGTGCATATAGGTTCTTGGCTAGCACACCAATCTGTTTCCACTTTCCCATCATCATGAATTTTTCTAAAAAAAGAGTTGATTTTAAATCAGCGATATCTCTCTCATCCGAACTCTGATTCAGCTAATTTTTTTTTTTGAATTTGGGTACTTTTCCGCAAGGAATCCAAATATTCTATTTGTTTCTAAAAATTTTGTACAGAATTTTTCAGATCTTCTCTACAAACTCTCGGCCCAAAACTCTAAACTTTGAATCTCCTCTTCTTGTATATTGTTCTTCCTTGATCACCTGTGCTCTGATACCATGTAGAATTTTTCCTACAAATCAGCTAGCTTTTATACCATGTAGAATTTTTTCTACAAATCAGCTAGCTCTGATACCATGTAGAAATTTCCCACCTGTAGATCACCCAGGTAATGCAATGTACTAAAGCAAAACACTTGATCTACTTCTACAAACAATTTAGCAGAAGCTTAATCAACCATGAGAAACATCAATAAGAACACATATAACTGATAAGAAGGAATCAATCAGACATAACACAGAATAATTTACCCGAGGAAAGCACATGCCTAAAACCCCATCCCTGTATTATCATACAAGTGGAAATATAGTCCGGATTACACAAAGCCTTAGCTCGGAAGCTATCCAGCTCTCAGTACAATCCCTCTGCTACTCATAGATAGTCAAAGACTTCTCACAAACCTTCTCCTTTGCCCTCCAAGCCTCCTATTTCTATGCACAGTTTCCCTGGGTCCTCCAGCTGCAACCTATGTGATTCTCACCTCAAACACAACACTGACCTCTGAAATAACTGCACAAACCTGAAGGAGATAAATCCTCATCATGGATGAGATTCCTTTATAGGAAAAACATTCATCCAACTGATAGTACACTATTCCTTCTCTGATCTCAACTGGGTCTCTGACAGAACTGACATGCATCAGTTATCCATGAGTGAATACTCAGTTATCTGAAAATAATAGTTGTCACATGCATGCAAGAATCAACAAACTATATCTCATTAATTTAACAACTTGTTAAATTAATCTAACTAAACTTGACTAAGTTAAACTAAGTCAATTGATCCTCTCAATATAGAACTCATCCTTAATTTCCTCAATTAGTGGAGCAAATCAAGGACACATTCCCCAATCAGTGGAGAAATTGTTGCATGTTCTCACAAAGACTTCAAGTTTGATTTTCCTTAACTAATTAACTCATGGAGAATTAATTAATTAATTAATATTCAAACTGATGATAAGACCAAATTCGAATTTTACTTCCTATTTTAGACCAGGGACTGTCTAAAAATAGGAATCCAACTTGAACTGCTAAAAATAGAACTTCTATTTTAGCACTTCCATTTTTCATTCCCTGTTGCCCATTCCAGCACTGATGCCCAAACTGCTATTTTTAGCAGTGTTATTTTTCGCAATTTCCTGTTGCTAATTTTCAACATGTACCTTCCAATCAAAACTTATGTCACTTTTAAGTTACACACCTTTAAAACCTTAATTTGGAGACTATCTAGATATCTAATGTTAGCCCCAAGGGTTAGCTCAGTTGGTCAAGTTTCTGTTGCTAAGTACCTCGCCAATTGGGAGGTCAAGGGGTCAAATCTCCTCGATGTCCTTGGGGTTAGGGCCTGTTTGTTTGGCTGGTGGGTAGATCCCTTCAGGTTGATCTGCCTAGATTTTTCCCATGGATGTAGTGATCATCCAGTGTCTGTGAACCACCCTTAAAAAAGAAATTCTAGATACCTAATGTTTTCCTTAATGTATATTTGAAATCTGTGCCCTCCTAAATTATAAATTTTCCCTCTAATAATCTAGTATATTTTCTTTGCAATTCCAAAAATTTCACCAAAATTTGATGTGCCAAATGAAATTTATGGTAAATTTCCCAAAAATTGCTGATTTTTTATCTCTTCCCAAGAATTAACTTGTAAAGTGCACCACCTGTATACTTGAGGAATTTTGGTAAGTTTCATCATATCTCTAAAAATTTCATATTATCTATATTTTTTCTTAATATGATCAAAATTTCATGGCAAAAACCTTCACCAACATAAAATTTATAGAAAAAATTCTAAGATTACTCAATTGAAACTTATTTTAGGAGCATTCACAAAACCTAAATTCCATAGGGTGTATCTCTGAAAGTATAGAAAACCAGAATCTAAATATTTTTCGAGATGTACTTCATGATATCTTCTAATTCATATCAAAATTTCGTAGTCTGAATCATCCCCCAAAAAATGCTATGATGAAAATGCCATGTTGACTCATTTGAAGTAGAAAACCCTAGTTTTCTTTTCTTTGATACCAAATGTTATGAACCTTGCACCTTAAAAATGATAATAAACCAATAATTACAATCCACTTTAAGTGGGAAACCTTATTATACAATGAATACAATGTATAATACAAGATTTGATGATCCCCATACTCACTTTCCTTGGTATATATATAGGATATCATGGATACAATTAAAATTAAAGGGTATAATGAGAGGTTTTACTTGACCTCCTAATATAAAAAATAAAATAATAAAAAATGCTTATTAGGGCCTTGATATAGGGGCCCCAAGGACCTTAATGCACCATGTTACATGCTTTGATATATTGCAAATGTAATCCATGAGAGGATTGGACCATGTAAATCTCCTACTATGTTCAAGGTGAGGAGGGACACATGAACATAATCAAACAAATGATCGTGTATGATGAGGGGGAAATCTCTTGGAATATATTATAAACATCTATTCCAAATTTATCAGTGAAACCAATTTTACATAGATTGGAATGGTACCATGATTGACTTCAATAGATTTTGTTGATTTTATCATATAAATATATTCTAGATGTGCGTCTTCATGTGGAATCTACTAAAATTCAAACCAAAGGATGTCATTTTAATGTTGCATGGCTAAACATGTTTGAATGGTTTTCAATACTCTAACCATCAAATTGGGGCATACAATTCCATAAAGGTAATGCCTTATGGTCTAATGAATATCATAACCTTGACGTACATGTACAACCAAATTAGGTGGGCCTTGACTACTTGTAATACATTGAAAATATTGGAAAAGTCAACGAAAGGGTGAATTTGTTGAGAATTATAATAAGGCAATAGGTGAATACTCCCTTTTAGAATCTCTAAGGAATCATGAAGTGGCGCATAATAATACACTTGTCCAACATTTGATTTCACAACAATCTATGGAGATAAAGATTACAAGGAAGAGAAACCCTACACATGTTCAAGATTTAATTTGAGAATTATGTACACAACAAAACTGAGAGAAATAAAGCCACTCATGTCATTCTTGAGTTCTAATCCAATGTCATGAGTTTTCTGATGAAATATCTAATTTTTTTAGGAAGAAAACTTATAGTGATGGGTGTGTACAAACTTGAACTTGATCTGCCCTAGTGACATTGCAAGGTTGGGAAAACCTATATTTAAACAAAGGTAAATTTCAAATATTTTATATCAAATGCATGTTTCATTAGTAGATTAGAAACATGGTTAAACATCAAATGTGTTGCATCATTATGAAGCTTATGACTTTCTTCCTTTATTATGACAAATCTTTACACACCCCTAATTACTAACTAGCTCTTATGCCTTTTCTTTACCCTCCATTTCTTATATTATGACGCTTTATCCCAATTAATTACTACATTATTTCCAATACCACCATGATTATTCTTTAAATAAATTTACAAAATCGACGTGCCTTAGTTAGCTTGCTCACAACAATGTAAAAGAAAATGATATTTTAGTCTTAAGAATCACCACACATCCTAATGTTAGAGGTAACAATAACAAGGAGAAAGGATATCATGTCATAGGAGTATTTATTGTCATGATTACCCATTTAGTGAAAAGTGAATCCTACAAGGATTGATGTATTGTCACCAATTTACCTTAGCATCCAATTCATTACTATTGAAACACCAATAGATTGATGATGGTTATGCTTCCTCCTCCCAATCTTACCAATTATCATAAGTTCACAAACATTGTGCCCACAAATGCAAGAATTCACCAGACAACTACCTAGAGATAAATAATGTCATCTACTAGTTCAATTTATTGGAACTATTGAAACCTCTAAAAATTAAGATCCAAGATAAGCTTTAAGGTAAAATTATAATACTTTCACTCAAGAACTTCGTGAAATTAATGAAAATGAAGTCGTCACAACTTAGATAAGAAAATGTGTAGCATTCAAACTCATAAAAGATAAGGAAGAAAAAGTGGTGTTACAAGAAATATAACTAATACATGATAAGCCCTTGTGTTGCACTATCCCTCTTGCACAAATAATTTAGTGACAATCTACTCTCAATCCCTAGGAAAACTAAAGCTAGTGAAATTCTATGCTTTGCTTCTATGTTGAATTCCAAATAGATGTAATGATTTTCCGCTTTGAAATATATCTACTTTTATTGATGTCACTAGTCATATTCTCATATGAGTAGAATTTATTTTTTCGTCTTTGCAATTCCTAATATGTACATAGAATTATTTGGAAGAATTTATTTTTTGGTCTTTGCAATTCCTAATATGTACATAGAATTATTTGGAAATTGAAAAGAATATAGTATTCACTTGTTAGATTTATAAAAATGTATGGTAATTAAAGGTAAAATGGTAAATAAAAAGTAAAAACAAATAAGTGGATATGATTTACTAACAAATGTGGCTGCAAGTGTTACCATTGGATATTTTTGCATCTTCAAATTTAAAATGATCATGAAATAATCATGCCATGCAAAATCAGTAACCTAAAAACATTTCACTAACTAATTTTCAACACAAATTCTTATAATAATAAGATTCCTAAAGACATTAAAAATATTTAGGAATTCTCTATATTCAATTTGAATCACAACAAAATTAGGCATTATGTACCACTAAATTAAACCATTAAGACTTTGTTACCATGATTGACACGACCACATGGGGAGAGACCGTACAAGATTATCTAAAACATCTTTAAAAAAACTCTCCACCCTTTACCATCACACCAATATGGAAAAAAGGTTACAATATAACAATAATATAATTCAATACAATCTCAAAAATATCAAAATATAATCTCAATATCCAAATAAAAATGAAACAATAATATAAAATATAAAAAATCAACCAACTATAACAAATGAAATAAATAAATAATACACAAAAGTAGGAATGTTGTAATTACTCAAAGCCTATGTGTGGCATAAGAATGCGTGCAAATATTTAAATTGAGACATCGTATATCATGAAAATAAATCCTTCCAAAAAGGGTTTTCCTCTCCATCGTGATGGCTAAATATATATTATTCAACAACGTTTTTAACCTAAATTCTTGACTTTTCTCATAAATAATAAATAAATATTTAGATAACTTTTTAATATTATATTTTTAATGAGAGATGTAATTTTATCACAAGCATACCAAAGCCACCTAAGTCATTAAGTCAACAATCTAGTGAAGGAGATCACATGAAATTTATGAACAGGCCAAGAATGTAGTGGTGGTCACATGTATTGTTAAGATATATAATAAAAATATGAAATTATTAAAATACTAGGATTAAGATGTCAAAAGTTTTAGGTTTTTAAATATTATAAATAATAATAATAATATTTTAAATATATATAATAATAATAATAATAATATAAATTTTAAATTTCGATAGAAACAAAACTAGCTATTTAATATAGTTGTTACTTAATAATATTTGTTTTTAATATATTAATATTATAATTTAAATATTATTGTTCAAATATAGCCGTTATTTGAAATTATGTCTCTATATTGCTCTCTATTTAAGCCTTTGCCATGGTTTGCCTCTTCATGTGGTCCTAATGATGAACCACACTTATTGGTTCAAAACGCGTCTGCCAAAAAATTCTCTTATGTGATTTCTACCGAAAGACTTTGCTTAATGATCACAGAAGCTTGAATACAGAAAGATGTATATTAATATGAAGATTTTACTTTTTAATGATGATGGTTGGGGTTTAGGTGGTCGTTAGACCTTTTTGCAACATCCCACACGTGTGGAGTACCATTTCTCCTTTAGGCCATTTTTATGGGCATTTTTCTATGGTTAGATGACATGAATCTCAAGTCTATGGTATTTTTTTGTTGTCGTTATCTTTGGTAAAGATTATTAGTGCCACATTCTCCTTCTTTCTTTTGGTGGATTATAATAGCAATCTATATCTTATCTACAATTTCAAAACCCAATGAGTACATAGGTTCTCGCTAGTGGGAATCCATTTGAGTGGGAGTAAATGTGTTGAGGATACAACTAAATCTCACTTATCGCTAGTGGGTTTTGTCACTACTCCTTCATTCAATGAAATTTGCATTGAGCTGAGTACCATAAGTTTTTTGAACCGACCACCACTTCTAAGTGACAATGGAGTGGCTTTTCCACACTCTATTTCTAAAGTGATTCCTTAGTTTGTCGAGTAATTGGGTCTTAAGGCTTCATTACATCTAGAGGAGTCCCTAGCCTCTATTCGCCATCATTATTTCAAAGCAAGCACTACATTATATTAAAGGCTAATAGAATTTCCATGGTGGTGGGAAATGACATTGGTTTTGAGGAAATCCTTGCTATGATGAATAATGTACTAGCTAGCCATTCCTACAAGAAACATATTCATGAAGAAACTATTACGAATTGGATTTATTTGTCATGTGTTTCATTTCTGAGTTATTCCATGACTTTACACATACTAGTCCAAGGACAACTTTGCTTTATTTTTTATTCTAATTTTTGTCAAAAATTTGATCACAGGTTCCATGCGGTCTAGTATTGCAGAGATGGTCAATTTTTTTTATCTACTTTGAACCCTTTTGTCTATCCAGCAAGTATGGGTCATTGTGTTGGGAATTCCTCTAATTTTATAGCTTTTAGCCACTTTGAAGGTGATAGGTGAAAATTTAGGTTGATTTATAAGTATGGATCCTAAATGGGCTTTGAATCTATACATGAGGTGGACATGGATCTTGATTGAGGTGGACTTAAAAGATGGTATTTATGATGAAATAGTTTTGGTCTGCAATGATTTCTCCTAGACATGGCGAGTCAATTATTAGATGATTCCCTTTCATTGTTATGGCTGTCATGCAGTAGCTCACCTTCGGAACTAATTCTCGAAGGTGAATGCCCCACCAATTAGAAAACCTAAGGAATGGGTTAAAGTGATTTTTTTTTCTCATGTGGAAATAATGTTAGAGTCTCTACACACTCAGAAGGAAGTCTTGAATGCTCTAACTCTATATCATGTAGGAATCTCTACATCAAATCCCCCATATCTTGGGAAATATCCAAATAGCCCAAACTATCCTCATTTAAATTTTGAAGCTATGGTTGATTATCTTTCGAAGAAAAAGACTTCCTTTCAAGCCACCATGAAAGGGAATGGGTCTTGAGGCCTTGCCTTGTCATAATCAAGTTCCCTGTTTTCTCTTTGAATGGTGCTAGGTTCGATGCCATCCTTGGCTTGTTCCTGGGTTTGGGAAACGATGCTACTCCTAACATTACATATTCTCTTAGGTCAAGGGTTAAATTAAAGGATAAGTTCCCCTCTAAGAATGACATTGCCCTTGAAACTTACCTTGCAAACCCAAAGGGTGCAAGTATCACCTTCTCAAGGTTTACCAAAAAGTGATGCAGGAAATTGAAAGGGGTGATTGATTTACTATTATTAGGGCCCTGATAGAAAGAAAAGATCTACCTTAGGGTCTCCCATGATTATCCTTTCATTGAATGTTCGAGGGTTTGGGGGCACCAAAAAATAGATAGTCCTCAAAAGGCTTATTTAGATCCATAGTTTGGACATCATTCTTATGCAAGAGATGAAGACTACTAGGGAAAAGGCTCATTGTTTCCTTGAAAATTTGCTAAAATACTGAATTTTTCCTTAATTGGATGAAAATGGAATGTTAGGAGGCTTGATTATGGGTTGGAACTTGGATTTCTCTGCCTTATCATCCTCCTCTACTTAGTTTACTATTTTAGTGTCACTAAAACAAAATATTCAGGTTTTTGTTTCCATGTATTCAATGTTTATAGGCCTTACATTGACAGAGATCCCTTATAGAAAAAATTGGAAAGGTATGAGGCCTTTTCTTCTCCAATCGTATTGATTAGAGGAGACTTTGGTTTCCCTTTGTCTCTGAAACTGAAACAAAAACTGAAACGATGCTAGTACAAGCTAGTATGCATGTAAACGACAGCAAGCATTCAACGAAATCAAGAAAACAACACTCACATAAGCCAAAACAAAAAAAGCAATAGAAATGCTGCAAAAGACAAGTTAAGACCACTTACCCATGTATAGATGAGCTGCATGTGTCGAAGACTCCTGGATGTGCTGTGTGATGTCAGATCTCCAAGATCGATGTGAATGAGTGAGCTCTGAAGTGTCGAATAAATCGGTTTGAGGCTCATGACACGCATGCAACAAATCTAGGAAAAAGCGACACTTGGAGGAAAGATTCTAAAACGATCTTTGAATGTAACCTCTAGCTACTAAAAATATCACCCTAAAATATAGGGATGCTTTTTGCATGTTGCCTTTTTCTATTACGGGAAAAAGAAACCATGCATGTAAGTCAAGTTTTCTTGGTCTCAGGTGGAACCGATCAACTCAATTGCACATGCAACAGTCTACTCAGCTGGGAGGAAAAAATGTGCATTTCTGGGAGAGAGGTAGCTGGATGCCCAGAGGGATTGCACAATTTCTGGGTAGAGCCGCTGAATTCTGCCCATAATTGCGCAATTTCTAGGTTGAGCAACCGTGCTGGGAGGAATTGCGCAATTTTTCCAGTGAACAGTGACAGGCAGATTTGCGCAATTCTAGAGCCCAGTAGGTTGCCAGACATAATTGCACAATTTCTGGAGGGAAGGCTGGTTTCCCTCCAGAATTGCGCAATTTCTTGAGGGAGTTGCTTAGCCTGCTACTAGACTAAGTCTGGAGAAACAACTTGTGAGGGGGATGCAACAAGATCTCATAGGTAGGCTGTCATTTTGCAAGAAAACCACTGAAGCTTGTGTACTTGACAAGGAAAGACATGCTGCTGTGAAAGGTTGGTAGGGAGGCTCCAAAACGAAGCTAAGGCAAAATTTTGGAGGGTGGCTGTAGCTTCTACAACGGGTTCCAACCCCGAAATGGATCTACAAAGTCATTTCTTCTATTCTATGCATGAAAACAATTGCATGATTTATTAAGAGCTAGTTAAATTGTTGCCTAATTGGAGAAATTTCTATATTAATGATGAAGCAGTGGCCAAGAGATTAAAACAAATGGTTTTTGAAGAGTGAATGGCCAAATGATTCACTCGTAAATCATGGGTTTCTTTGGGATGTTTGTATGATCACCTCCTTATTCTATTGTAGAATGACATTGTAAATCCTATACCTCCTTCTCCTTTCAAATTAAATCAAGATTTATTGAAGGTGGAAGTTTTAAGGAATTTGGTGGAGAATTCTTGGATTCCTATATCCTTATTTTCTCCCGCGAATTCCGTGAAATAGTTTGCAGTAAACATCTCTTAGGTCTATTTGGAGGGAAAAAAATTGGCAAAGGCTTATAAGGTGCAACCTCAATTGGATTTAATGGATATTGAAAAAAATATTGAGCCCTTTTATCATGTCAAAGCATCCAGTTCATTTGAGGCCTTGGACATTGCTATGCTTTGATCTATACAAGTCTTTAGAAAATCATTGCTAGATAAGGAAGAGTTTGAATGAAGATTGAAAAGTAGGTGTGCCAACCTTTTCTTTTTACTCCCATATTTGTAAATATGATTGTGTAAGGCCAATGTGGGCACATAAGCCATGACTAGCTATTATATATTATGTATTTGAAAATATTTAAAATTCATGGTTGTCAACGGAGAGTGAGATGACTTATAGATCCACTGTCTAAGAGAGCTTGTGTGCCTCCAAAGGCCATGAACCCATCCTAAACTTAATGAATGAAATCAAAGACACAACAGTGGGGAAAGAGAAACTATTGGCAATCAAAGTAATTGATGTGATTGGAGATGATGGAGCAAGATGGTGCGTTTATTCCCTTACGGGATCGAGGAGACCATCCTACAAGGAGCTATGGTGAAGTGCAGTCATGGATTGGTTTCCTAGCTCTCAAATTTCTCCTTGCTTGAAATTTTTCTCTTTAGAGTGCACTTTGAATTGTTGGAATAGATGGGATATATTGGGCTTAGAAGCTAATTACAAAGTGAAGTCTATGTTGTTGTGTAGAGCCATGTGCAAAAGATTTAAAGCTCTGTGAATTTATTTGAAATACTTGGGAATAGTTTAAGGCCACTAGATTGTTTTATCTAATACTATGTGGTTACTGGGAGGCTCAATGGAAGAATAAATAATTGTGGTACTTCCTATATAGTTAATAAACCACCTAGATATTATATTTTAACTCTTGGGCTGTGCAATAACCTATCTCAATCGTGGGTGAAGTCCTCGTTAATTGTGTTTAAAGCCATTGGAATATGTTTTCTAAGACTATGTGGTCAGTTGGAGGTTGAGGGGGTGACTGAATCACTATGATGCTTGCTATATCACCGATAAACCACCTGGATAAGGCATTTTGGGTCATTATGGTGCTTGTTGAGTAGATGATAAACCACTTGGATAGTGGATTGTAAACCCCTATGGTACTTGATATGAAAATACAAAAAATAAACCTCCTGGATATTTGGTTCCAACTCCTAGACTGATCAGTGCCCCATCTTGACCTTTGGTGAATCCTTGTGAATGAGCGCAAAGGAACTAGTGGATAATTGTTCTACTTACTGCTAGAGGGTAGTTGATAAATAACCTAGATAGTGAATTCCATCTCAAAAAATGTATTGACTAAGCCTTTAGTGTGAATCTCTTTGATCAAGGATCCCATCAAACATTGGATCTGGTTCAGGGTGGTCAGCAACAAGAAAGTTGCGATATGGCTAACCTATGGTTGGGTGGAGAGTGGAAGTCTTCCTTTAGTTTCCAACTAGTCTAAGATAGTCAAATAAATATGTTACATTTATATGTTTGAATTGTGAACTATGATGTTTAATTATGCGGTAAGGCGTCCCTCTAGGAAAAACTTACCTCCCATGCCACCTATTCCCTCATGCACGATTGATTTCATTGTTAGATGGTTGAAGTGGTCTTGGCCATCCGATTGAAAACAGTTGAATCAGTTATAAAAAATAATCCAATAACCAGATTTCATTGTTAGATGGTTGAAGTGGTCTTGGCCATCCGATTGAAAATAATTGAATCAGTTATAAAAAATAATCCAATAACCAAACCCATTGCGCCTGGTATAAAGAAATGCTGCACCTGGTATAAAGAAATGTTGTGCTAAAATAGAGCCCTCGAAACCCACTATGCCTCGAAACCCACTATGCCTGGTATAAAGAAATGTTGCGCTAAAACATATCCCTTCAAAGCTCCCGCTCAGAAGCAACATAGTGTCCTCTCCCACACCATTTATCTGCCCATCCGCCACCCCTGTGCAGTTTTCAAAATTCAAAGAAGATCTCAACAAATTCATGTCGCCTCCGATAAAGAAATGCTCCGCCATGGGCACCAGGTGCCCTCAACGAAGTAATCGCTGAAATCTGTATTAATACTTTTTCTACTCTTTTTATTAATATAAAGTTGTAGAAGGTGCAGAGCATTACTCTGCAAGCCGAAAAAGCTCGTATTAAAAAAAAATCAGCCACAATAAAAATCACCATAAAATAATCGGAAAATACAACTTTTCGAGGTGGAATGTTATTACTATGTTCTTATAAAGTTTAGTTTAGTTCAGATGTTTTTTTGAAATAATTTATTTATTTTTAACAGTAAATGCAGATATGTTGCAAATCTGAATTTTAAAGTTGGCGAAAACAAAATTTGGCTAGATATTTCTATCCGAAAGAGCAGTTTAATTATTTAAAAGCGAGAGTAAATTATTTTCCGAAATTAGATAAAATTAGTAAAAATGAAATTTAAAAATCATGTAAAAGGTAGTTTAAAAATAAAATTGAGAGATTAGACACTTACTATCAAGGATTCTTTTTCAATGTTAAAATATTTTTTTTTCTATTTTTCTTCAAATTTGCATTGTTTGTTCTTTTCGAATCTTCCTAGTTTCTTTTCTAAATTAAATTTAAATTGTAATACCTCATAATCGACATTGTTATTTATTTATTTTTTCAATTTTTTTCTTTAATATTTAAAAGAATTTTATATTAGATTGTTGGAATTCATGGTATACATTATTTCTCATTCTCGCTGAGAGATTTGGTTTGCTCTTAATATAGATTTGGTTTTTAAATCATACATTTTTGTTTATTTAATCAATTCAATTTGGTTTGCCTTTAATATAGATTTGTTTTTAAATTATATATTTTTGTTTATTTACTCAATTCTTTTAACTTTAATAGTAATAAATAATTTAGATTATTTATCATTATAATTATTTTCTTTTATTTTAAGAGTAATAAAATAATTAGATTATTTTTGTACGGTTATAGAAAGAATTTTGTATAATTGAATAACTAGTTTTATTATTAATGAAAGAATAATTCTAATTGTTATATACCTAGGGGGGATAATATGGGGTACCAAGGGAGGTACCCGAGGTAATAATGTAATAATGGGATGGGCCATAGTAATAAATAAGGTGGTTAACCCATATCATGTAAGGGACCACAAGTAGTTAGTAATAATGTAATGGGCCCATGGTATTAGTGGATGGTATGAGAGAACCATGGTAATGATCCATGGTATTGCATGTATGAGGCCTATATAGAGGCTAGAGACTCCACATGGAGAGATATGAAGAGAAGTATTCTTGTATGAACAAGCATATGGCTTGTGAAGTGTTCTCCTTCCTTAAGGAGTGAATGTAAGGTGTTGCCCTACCTTAAGGGTTTGATCAATAAATATTCATTTCATATTATTTCTGGGTTTATTTGCATTGTCTTATATTTTCATATATTTTTGGGTTAGATCTATAACAAGTGGTATTAGATCCACAACAAGTGGTATCAGAGCATTTTCTTGGGCACAAAAGTGGAATTTTTTTTTTACTTTTTGCAAGATTTCAAGGGCGACGGGTTTGCAGATAAGATCTGTACGTTTTGGTTCAAGATCTGCAAAATATGATTGCCGATCTGTATTCTTTGTGAAAAAATAGCCGATTTAAAAAAAAAATCAGTTGAATCGGAGTTCGGATGAGGGAGATATCGCTGATTTAAAATCAGCTCTTTTTTCAGAAATTTTGAGTGACGGCGGGAGAGTAGCAGCGCAGATCTGAAATTCCAGTGTCTGAATCAGGATTTCTATCACATGGGCATATGCAGAATGGTTGTTCCATTTCCAAAAACAGGTTATAATAGAGATTTTGAGCAATATTGACGAAACTGTGACATTTTCAAATTTTCGCCAAGTAGGTGAATTTTTTTCCAAACCATTCATGGATTCTAGCAAGGTATTTTTTTTCAGGGAATGATAATGGTATGACTATTGAAGAACTCATAAAGGAACTAAAGTGTATATTTAAGACACATTGGAGGGGTAAAGTGTGGTTATTTTTAATAGATGAGGCTGCCAAATGGTGGTGGAATTCACTTGACCACAAGCAGTTGACCAAAATTTCAGATGAAGAATTTGAAAAATTACTTTTAGACAGATGGTCTCATGCCAGAAAACAAGATAAGGAGAAACATGTGGGTCTATTTCCTACTGGTATATCCTTATTGCAGGTTCATGGGTTGATCCAGAAGGAGAAGATCATTGTTTCTATCAATCCTAGTTGTAAACATAATTTTATCAGTGTTAATTTGGCAAAAAAATTGCAAGTCCCAGCAAAACTTATTGCAAATACACAGGTTGATGATAAGGATGTTCAAATTTATAAGGATTTGAAACTTTCTATGGATAAGTATGTGTTTCATGGGGATTTTTATGCTTCAGATATGGATAACATGGATGTTGTTTTGGGATATCCTTGGATGGAATCCATGGGTACTATCAATATTAATGTACAGAAGAAATTCCTGAAGCTATAGTATAAAAAGAAGAAAATTATATTACAGGATATTTCCATCCATAAACAGGTAGAGCACATGGAGGCTGAAGCAGAAGTTGTTCAAGGGACTGACATATCAGATGATGAGCCTTGGATGATCGATAATCAAACACAAACAGAGGCTGCAGAAGAAAAGGTTACAGGTGATGATACATAAGAGGAGGGCTCAGTGGTTGAAGTCATCTTGAAAAAGAAGACACCACAACAGGCACCACAGCAGGGTGAAGTCAAGCAAATGCCATCATGGGTTAAAACTTCAACATATCATCACCCACATCACCCCACAAGACAACCATCAAGATGGAACCAAGTAGTCACATGACGGATACAAAGGAGAGATGATCCACTTACTACACATCAACAAAGAAGAGCTGCCACGGTCAACTTCCATCTCAAGCGAGCGAGGCACCAGCGAGATCGAGGGTTCACCTTTCTCTTGGATGGCTAGATGCACGTGCTTGGTATCAGTGGACTACTCTTTTGAGTAGATCTTATTATTTGTGTTCTTCTCATGTTTCGGAGACGAAACATGCTAAGGGGGGTGGAACGTTATGTACCTAGGGGGGGTAATATGGGGTACCGAGGGAGGTACCCAAGGTAATAATGTAATAATGGGATGGGCCA
>APFE031586408.1:35872-47622 GCA_000404065.3 Pinus taeda | reverse complement strand
ATGGCTTGTGGAGTATTCTCCTTCCTTAAGGAGTGAATGTATGGTGTTGCTCTACCATAAGGGTTTGATAATAAAGAAGAATTTCTATCTATTTCTATCTTTTTATTCTTGGGTTATTTCTATTATCATAATATTTCCAGTTTATATATACAACAAGTGGTATCAGAGCACTTTCTTGGGCACAAAAGTGGAGATTTTTTTTTTACTTTTGCAAGATTTCGGGGGCGGCGAATTTGCAGATCAGATCTGTACGTTTTGGTTCAAGATCTACAAAATCTGATTGCATATCTATATTCTATGTGAAAAAATACCCGATTTCAAAAAAAAAAATCAGTTGAATCGGAGTCCGGATGAAGGAGATATCGCTGATTTAAAAATCAGTGGGGTTGCAGATAATTTTTCAGGGCAGCGAGTTTGTGGTGCCGATCTAGATGTCCTGGTGCAAGATATACAAAATCTAATTGTATATCTGGATTCTCTGTGGAAAAATACCCAAATTCAAAAAAAAAATCAGTTGAATCGGATTCCGGATGAGGGAGATATCGCTGATTTAAAATCAGCTCTTTTTTCAGAAATGTTGGGTGACAGCGGGAGAATAGCAGCGCGGATCTGGAATTCTAGTCCCTGGATCAGGATTTCTATCACATGGGCAGATACAGAATGATTGTTCCATTTCTGAAAACAGGTCATAATAAGGATTCTGAGCAATATTGACAAAACTGTGACATTCTCAAATTTTAGCCAAGTAAGTGGAATTTTTCAAACCTTCATGGCTTCTAGCAAGGAATTTTTTACAGGAAAAGATGATGGTCTGACTATTGAAGAATTCATAAAGGAACTAAAGTGTATGTTTAAGACAGATTGGAGGGGTAAAGTGTGGTTATTTTTAATAGATGAGGCTGCCAAATGGTGGTGGAATTCACTTGACCACAAGCAGTTGACCAAACTTTCAGATGAAGAATTTGAAAAATTACTTTTAGACAGATGGTTTCATGCCAGAAAACAAGATAAGGAGAAACATGTGGGTATATCCTTATTACAGGTTCATGGATTGATTCAAAAAGAGAAGATCATTGTTTCTATAAATCCTAGTTGCAAGCATAATTTCATCAATGTTAATTTGGCAAAAAAATTGCAAGTTCCAACAAAAAACATTGAAAATACACAAGTTGATGATGAGAATGTTATATAAGGATTTGAAGATTTCTATGGATAAGTATGTGTGGCATAGTAATTTTTATACTTCAGAGACAAATAATATGGATGTTGTTTTGGGATACCCGTGGGTGGAATCAATGGGTACTATAAATATTAATGTGCAGAAGAAATTCCTGAAGCTTTGGTATAAAAAGAAGAAAATTACATTACAGGATATCTCCATCAATAAACAGGTAGAGTCCACGAAGGTTGATGCAGAAGATGTTTCAGGGACTTACATATCAGATGATGAGTAGTTGATGGTTGACAATCAAACACAAACAGAGGTGGAAGCCGAAAAGGTAACAAGTGTTGACACATCTGATGAGGATTCAGTGGTTGAAGTCATATTGACACCACGACAGGCACCACAGCCGGGTGAATTAAAGAAGAAGACACCGTGGGTTAAAACTTCAACATATCATCACCCACATCACCCCGCAAGACAACCATCAAGATGGCAACCAATTAGTCACAAGGACAACAACCCCTGCAAGATAGATAGGGAGAAGCGAAGATCCACCTACTACACATCAACACAGAAGAGCTACCACGGTCAACTTCCATCTCAAGCGAGCGAGGCACCAGCGAGATCGAGGGTTCACCTTTCTCTTGGATGGCTAGATGCACGTGCATGGTACCAGTGGACTACTCTTGTGAGTAGATCTTATTATTTGTGTTCTTCGCATGTTTCGGGGACAAAACATGCTAAGGGGGGTGGAATGTTATATACCTAGGGGGGTAATATGGGGTACCGAGGGAGGTACCCAAGGTAATAATGTAATAATGGGATGGCCATAGTAATAAATAAGGTGGTTAACCCATGTCATGTAAGGGACCACAAGTAGTTAATAATAATGTAAGGGGTCCATGGTATTAGTTGATGGTATGAGGAAATCATGGTAATGATGCATGGTATTGTATGTATGAGGCCTATATAGAGGCTAGAGACTCCACATGGAGAGATAGGAAGTGAAGTATTCTTGTATGAACAAGCATATGGCTTGTGGAGTATTCTCCTTCCTTAAGGAGTGAATGTATGGTGTTGCCCTACCATAAGGGTTTGATAATAAAGAAGCATTTCTATCTATTTTGATCTTGTTATTGGGTTATTTCTGTTATCATATATTTCTGGGTTAGATCTACAACAAAGGGAGTTGTTTATGTCTTGATCATTTTCAAACACGGGCCAATGGTCTTCATAATCAGGGACAGAGGGTCTATGGATTGTGTCAATTATGCACTTTCCTCTCTTTGAAACGTCACTAGGAATGATTGAGGAAGTAGATGCAGCTATAGCTAGGGAATTGGCCATGTCATTAAGGCATCGGTCTAGAGCTTGAAAAGGTAGTTCTTCAAAATCCTTGAACATATGAACAATTCTTTATCTATAAGGCTTCAACTTTTCGTCTTTTGTATCAAAGGTGCCCCTTACTTGCGAGATCACTAGGTCGGAGTTTCCTATTATGAGTAGTCGTTGAACTTTTCTTGACTTGGTTGCTTCAAGTCCTAATAATAGGGCCTCATATTCGGCAATATTGTTGGTGCAAGTGAATTGGAGTCTTAGGGAAAATAACAAATGTTCTTCGGATGGGGAGATGATTACAATGCCTATCCCTGCCCGAGATTTAGAGTGTGCTGCATCAAAATATATCACCCATAGTTCAAGAGCACACGAAGTGCTGGTGTGCTCGTTTTTGAAAATTCTCCACTCCCCAATTTTATCATTTTCTCCTCTAAATCATTATCAATGTCTTGGGAGGATGCGATCATGGGGGCAAAAAATACATGTCTAGGAGTAGATACATAGGAGTTTTCCTTCCAAGAGAGGTATATAATGGAGCTATCTTCGCTAATGGGCAAGTTTAGTTTTTCAATCAATTGCTTAGACACAATCATCCCCCATGCAGGGCCCATTTCGACTATGACTATGTTGATGGAGAATTATTTTTCAGGATATGTATGAAAAAAGGCCCTTACTCCTTCCACTACTCCACATACTTAAGCTCATCATAGTTTAGGATCATCTAAGTAGAAAATTCTTTTGAGAGCTTAAGTTCAAGCTTCCTCCTAATGCTTCAGGACAGATGTTAATGGGGCTACCAGAAATTAGAATGCAATTTCTTAAGATGTGACCATTTATTCCAAAAGCGATGTAAAAGGGATCACTCATATTCAAGGCCAACCTTAGAGGGATTCTTATGGCAAGATCAGGGGGATCCTTTTTGTGGCCCTTCTTTGTTCTTCCTTTATCTTTGGGTAATGGGTCCATTTTGGTAAGGCAAAAATCTTCATCATCAAACAAGTTGTCTTCTTCAACTTGTAACATGTTGATGGTAGTTTGCCTCATGGCTTGATCCAGACCAAACACGATATTTTGAGCTTGGAAGAGACTAGTGGGTTTCTTGTTCCTAACATTGAAGGACAATTTCCCTGTGAAAATGTTGAAGCAGGCAGCTAAGGCCACCTCTTGTGGAAGAGATAATTCTTTGGGAATAGAATGAATAATCATGTTAAACCTGTGTTTGAATTCGACAACGGATTCGCATTACCCTTCTCAATGGATAGGAGACCCTTGTATAGTTGGACAACGTCTTTTTTATCGTACCACCTTTTTTCGAATGCTTCAACAAACCCTTCCCATGAAGACATGGAGGACGGGGAAAGGGAGAGGTGCCATACCTGGGCCTTTCCTACTAAGGTTGTGGCAAAGGAAATCATACAACTACATTCATTGTAAGATTCATCAAATGTTTGATACTCAAACTTTAAAAGATGTTGTTCGAGATCTTCCTCTCCAGTGAACTTAGGCCTATCAAGATCTTTAGGTAAAGAGTTAAATAGGGCCCCAATAATTTTTGACAGGCTAAGAGGAATGAAGAACTTGTGCTTTTTTTCAATATGTTAATCCTTTTATCAAAGAATGGAGTGTGAGGTCCTTCATCCTTTCTACGATGATAGGTGGTTTTTCAAGGTCCTCCATTCTAAGGAGGATGTTTGTGGAGTCACCAAAGGAATATTACAAGATGTCGTCAATGAATCAATTCCTCAATGATCCAATAAGGAGGGAGACCTGCTTCCTCTCCAGAAACGACACCATAAATGTTACCATTCAAACTAGCAGGGGTCCTAGAAAGGGATCCTTGAAGGGCTACTACTAGGCTAAGGTCAACAATGGAGCAATAGCCCATTGTCACTTCGGCTAAGGCTCCCTGCTCTTTATGGACTTTCATCGATGGGAGGAGACCCGTTATGATAAGGATCATGAAATGGATGGACCAATGATAGGATGACGGGTGATCTTGGAAGCCTATTCACAAGAGAGGCTCAAATATGTGGCTTGCTTGCTTTGGAAGGCAAGGATGAAAGCTCTCAAGAAATGGCTTAAGGGGAATTTCAAGGTTTACGTTTAGGGTATGTATCTTATAATGGAGGTTCCTAGGCCTTAAAATTCTTGTGAAAGCTTGGATTCCAAGTGATCCTTGAAGAATTATCCTTAATAGTGTATGGGACCACCTGGGACCAAGTGGACCCGCGGTTAGGTCAAGGGGAGAGGGTTTAGAAACCAATGATATGCTTAACCTATTCCGGAGGGAGAAAGGGACCAAAGAAAGTATTTTTAATGCAAGAAAATGTGAGGGTCCCAATGGGGTCACTAGCCAAAGCAAACCAAGGGAAAGATTCAATCTTGAGGCTAGGGCTTGAGATATCTCAAACAACCATCGTCGAAATTTCTTCAAAATTGGAGGGCACCCAGGAGACACACCAACGCAGTAGCGGCCAAGAGATCAATTTTTTTTTATGGGTGGTTTACAAGATAAATGATGCCCTAGGAGACCTAATGGGCTAGGCCTAGAAAAAAGAGGGAGTAGAATGAATAAGGTTTAAGGTGATCAACTTTTGGTGGACCAATGCCTAATCCTTGGGGAGATTGGAGTCAGGTAGAATTATCGCTATGGGCTTTGAATTTTCTAGGTTAAGAGGGCCTCAAAGACAACTTCGATTAACACTAGGGCAACAGCAAAACCAGCCTCAAAGACTTTATACTTCGTTTTGAAAGGTAGATGGCTCATCAAGATGAATTTCAATAATAAAACATTCCTAGGAACATTCATTCATTATACATGGCCCATACATGAAGCATTCACTATCTAGAAACAAAATTTCCACAACTTCGCATAAATAGATTCAGCGAATAAGCCCTAGTATAGCAAAATCCCAGCAACAATGTATCTGACAAAAATAGAAGGAAAGAATAGCATTAAATTGTAGTTACATGTAAGAATATATCCAACCATCCAAAATTTTCCATTCAAGAAGCTCCAAGACATGAGAAAATAAACCAAACATCAAAATTCATTCCATGCTCCAATATTCGTCCTCCAAGAAGGATAGCAAAAATCTCTAAACAAATAAAAGTTCCCAATCCAAGTGATGATGCTAAAACGAAACCTCATCACTTCTATTTATACACCTCTAATGAGTTCGATTTAGCTAATTATGCCTACCTTAGCCCCTAAAATAAAAAAAATGTGCAAAATAACTAACTTTTGGTGACAAGCCGACAAACTAGCTCATAAACAAAAGAATAAGCCTCTTAAGAGGTCAAATGATCAATAATACACTATGTTGCCAAGAAACATGGGGTTGGGGATGGGGACGAGTACGTCATTTTTTGAAACAAGGTGTGTGGGTTCATCGTGGGTATATTATAATTTATATATTAATATATAAATTATTTTTAAAAATTATAATATATATGGATTTTTATATTTTTCAACTTTAAACAAGAAAACTAAAATATTTATGATTTAAACTTTAAAAATTTAAACATGCACATCAATGAACTTTCAACATTCACATTGGAATTTCAAAATTTCTAGTTTGATATCAAGTGGAGATTGGAGTTTACATGTTAATAAGAATCATGATATATGTCCATTGTTATACTACATTCAAAATTTGCCTTAAGGCATCTCCAAACATGAACTAGGAAATTTTAAAATACTAAAATAATAGTGAACAATGGCTTCCTCAAGCCATGTCATAAGCATCCATGTCATCAACATAACTCAGATCTTCAATTAGCATGCTCTCCAGGTAAGAATCACTCTCATCTTGAGGTTCCTTTTCATCCATAGCAATTGGAGGTAGCTCAATAAGGCCATCTGGTTGTATCTCTTCGTCCACACACATAGCATCATCTATGTATTGGTCCCATCTCTTAAAAGGACCCTCCTTGTACCCAGGGTCTTTTCGAGATATGAGACAAAGTGTGCTATGAATGTACACTAAGTTTTATGCCTTCTTTGAGCCCAACCTATTTCTCTTTAATGGATAAAGGCATAAGTACTCCAATTCCTCTTGCAAGATGAAGAACTAGCTACCTAGAATATTAGGGGAAGCCAATTAAATTAATTAAAAAATTAAAAATAAAAACTAAAATGAACCCCAAAGAACCCGATTTT
Source organism: Pinus taeda (assembly GCA_000404065.3). Taxonomy (NCBI): domain Eukaryota; kingdom Viridiplantae; phylum Streptophyta; class Pinopsida; order Pinales; family Pinaceae; genus Pinus; species Pinus taeda. The sequence goes on along the minus strand of APFE031586408.1, from coordinate 40,957 downwards.
GGGTTTCTAAGTACCCATCATCGGGGTTCTCTGTACCCGTCAATACAAAAGCACCCAGATTTTTTTAATAGAGAACCTAGTTCTTCATAGAAGAAGCCAGTTCTTATGGGTTCTTCTTAGAAACACCCATACCCGAATACAATACTTAGGGACGAGATCTCGAGACGGGTTTGAGAACTCCATCCATGGGTTCGCGAACCCGCGCAACATAGATAATACATGTCGTTGGGTGTTATAAGAAGCTTGATGAATTCCATAAGTACCATAATGATGAATAGGACTCCTAAAAGTAGTGTACAAGGAGTTGGCCCCTTGTTCTCCAAATAATAAACATGTGGTGCTCTTGATGGGTGTGGGGGCACACAAAGTAACCTCATGGGTCTCCAAGTAAATCGAAGATAACCGTAGATCATCTGTAAGGGCTCAGATGATAATATAAGTGATGCCACATTAGCATACAAGTCCTAGGTCATCTGCCAAGTGCATGATACAACTGTGGGGCCAACTGGGCATGGTGAACTAGGTGCATCTTCTTCGTCAAATAGATGAAACTCAAGCAATCTCTGAACATCTCTGGGGATCCATGGAATGTTGTCTACTGTTGTGGAGGCCCATGGCTCTCTACACACACCCTACATGTGCCAATGTAGCCCTCTGGAGGGTTAGGACCCCATATAGGGAGACCAAACACAAAATGGAGACCATCTGTAATCCTGCATAAGACCAATGCGTCCCCTTGCCTTCCAGGACAAAAAGTCATTAAAAAAATTGAGTTAAAGAGCTTACAAACCATGGACAACAAGTGGGCACTTCATAATGGCATGCCCTTCCATAGTGGGCTTTGGCATGTGCTAATGTCTCCAAGCTCCAAGCGTGTTAACCAAGTGCCCTATTAGGTGGTTTCTACTCTTAAAGGGGATGATATGTCCAAGCTACATCCTTCAAATGGTGGTGGCATGTGATAAAGTGATGGAAAGGAGTAGGGGATGGAGGGGGAAATCCTGGGTCACATGCCAAGGTACAAGGATAGCTAATAAAGGGGAAGCCCACACTTGGGTATGTAATGTATAGGAGGGAGCAATCATGGTACATGAGTCACCCCGACCTTGATTTTTCCACCCTTCTTCATTTTCCTTTTGCCTTCTATGATTTTTCTTTATTAATTGCTCGGGGCTCGAGTAAGAGCATGATATGTAAAGTATACAATGGATACCCCCTTTGAGGTGAGGCGGTTCATTTCCCACCAAGGATTGGGACAATCATGGGTTCTTGAATGATGAAAGAGGTTCATCTAGGGCCTATAGGAACCAGGGTGATGGCCATAAGAATGGGGGAGATTTCATGCATTAGATTTTTCTCACATGCTAAATGTGTTTGTCCCGACCATCTCTTGCATTTTGTGGTACATTTTCCTATTGAATGTGGCCAATTATGCTTTTACTTTTCTTTTCAGCTACATCAACCTCTGGGGCATCATTCCAGGCCCAACCCAAGGTGTGGGCAAAGGGGAAGGGGAGGCTAGCGCTATGTGGACCCAATGGAGGAATGTAGACCCAGGTGGGAGAAATAAGGAATGGGGTTATAAGGAATGGAGTGATGTATGTGGATGAGGGAAGCGGGACCACGCAACCAAAATCGGAGTTTCCCATGAAGTACCATCCCGAGATCCCAAAGGTCAGTAAGAGAGATCCCATGGGACTAGGGTCCAAGGGTAGCATCCAAAAGAGGTCTAGGGGACAAGAGCACAAACCTAGCCCACTCTTTCTGTCGAATCCCCCCATTAATTCATGCCCAAAAGCCTCCATGATAAGTAAACTACAATACTCAATTACCAAATGATAAGGCATACCTTTAGGTTTGGCAAGCCCCTTAAAACATACGATCATGACAGATGGGTGAGGGACCACATGGATGGCTCAGGTGGTGGAGAAGTGGCACAACAAGCTAGTTGGTGGCTGCAAGGAGCTACTAGCTGCCGGCTGAGGACCATCTTGGAGAAGAAAATTCTCCTAGGGATATCACCACGAAATGGTGGGTAGCAGGGACCAATTTGACTTTTTTACTTCTAAGACCACTTGCATTGGGAAACGTGAATTGCTTCCAAAAATGTGAAAAGTTGACTTTATGAGACTTCCATGTTGAGAATTTGTGATATCCCCTAGTTAACATTTTTCCCTCCTGTAAATAATTGTAATTATTCTAAATAGATGAGCAAGTGGGCACATATTCCATTGCTTGAGGAAATGGTTGTTCTTTAATGACAAACCTAGTGGGTGGAAAACAAATTAATTAGTTTACAGTGCATGGAAGGACTGTCCCAAGTGTCCTTTAGCCCAAGCACAAGCAAAGAAAAGGACAGAAAAATTAAGAGCAACATGGGCCACGCTGTCAAGTGATGGGTTGTTGTGCAAGTCGTGAAGAGGAAACAAGGGACATGTTGTTGGGGGGCTCGTCCCACACATGCGAACAGAGAGAGAAGCAGAAGGAAACATTAGACAAGAACACAATGTATGGGCTTGCTATGTAGAAAAGATAGAGAGAGTCAAAAGGGAAAAAAAATCCTGACAATTAATCGAACCTTGAAAAGAGTGGTTATCTAGCCATGGAAACCTTGGCAAGAGGCTAGCTAGTAATTGGTTTTAGAGGGCAAGGCTTGCCTATAAGGTAGAAGGATCCACTAGAAGCTTAGGGTCTATGAACCTATCGAACTGGGAGAATTACATAGGTGCTTGTGAGGGTTGTTAAACCACCAAAAGTGCCTTGAGGCTGAAACTTTGGTGCTTGACTCATTGTGGAACCACCTAGAAAAGTGATTTCTCACCCATAGGCAGCTTGACCACTATTGAACCTTCCTGATAGTGGCTCTCTTCTCCTGAAAGTGAGTTGGAGATCTCTGCATAGTAAACTATTGGCATGACTATGTTTCTACCAGAACGGTATGAGTTATTAGGAGCTTAATTGGGGGATGATGGCTGTGAGGGCCTTGTGATATCTTGTTTCGATTGTGTTGGTTGACTAAAAATACTCAGAAGCACCCAACCTCAAGCTTTAGAATCCAACTCGAGGTTGACAACTGCAAGTAAGGCTTGGCTGCAGTTGTCAACGATTGGGTGGAGAGTTGGTGTCCTGACCTCAGTTGCCATTTACAGTATTGTTTTCAAAATAGTGTTTGTAAATGCATTATTGGTTATTAAGTTCACGAGGAACTATTAAATTGGTGTTGTACTCACTGTAGGAATGACTTGTGGTTCGTTGTGATTGGAATGGTGAAACTCTGATAAATGTGTCTTGTTGTCTTTGTGAATTTTTTTGAATCTACACATTAGAAGTCCTACCGCAATCACTCGTTTATCATCTCCTACTTGTTCTTTACATTAAACAAGTTATTTAATTATTTAAATAGCAATGAAAACACTATTGCAGACTACACATACATACAAATCATGAACTGAAATAAACTGAGACAATCACACAAGGGACATTGTTATTTTTGGACAATCGTCCCCAGAAAAACCCAATGCGAAAAAACCGGTGCAGCAGCTTTGAGGGTTTTCTATTGTTAAGCAGTAGTTCTAACCACAACTTTGGGTGCCCTCTCGGGTATCCAGTTACAGAGATAAAAATATACTCGCAGAAACCTAAGTGATATTACCTCACTTCACACCACAAAAATCTCTCCATTCTGGCAACTAGACTAATCGTCCCCGGCTACAACTGCGCTGCCCCTACACAGTAGCTACGTGGGCCTGCGTGGAGCACACCCGGACACTGCGCCAGCACTGTGCTGCGTCCTGAAGCTCTGACGTCAGCCTTTCTGGCTGATTCTGCTGCTCCCCAGGCTGAATTCAGATTTCTACTAGAGGGTGGCTCTTTGCTTTCGCTGGAAATGTGTGGGCCCTTCCTGGCCCAGCGTCAGCCTCACAGGGTCTGCGCTTCCTCCTCTAGCGTCTTTCTACCTCTCTGTTGTGTATTTGAGATCCTGGAGAAGATCCTCCGACCTCAACTATCCTTGCCCCTCTGTTGCAACAGATCACTTGTTCGATTTTCTCAGCAAACCTCCCCCTAGAAAAATCGAACTCTTTGATCTCTCGATTGTGTGTGTCCAACTGACCCTCAAGCCTCCTCTTATACTTTTCCTATTGATGAATCAACGGTCGAGATTAAGTCCCTAATCTAAGTCACCTGACACGGGGATTCGGGACACGTAGGATTCGAGATTCGTGGTGTCGGATTCAGACACGCTGACCCCCCGGAACAGGACACGTTAGGACACGTTATATATTATTTTATTAAAAAAAATATATATTAATATAAAAATTAGTATTTATCATATATCTTACACATTTTAATTAATGATACAAATTTATTGATTTCAAACATAGATCTTCATCTATAGCTATTAGCATGCAGAGTACATACAAAATTCAAATAAATGTCAGTGGTACTGGTCACATAAATGATAAATCTATTAAAATTTAAATCATGATTCATAATTCATAACTGAAAGACAACTTACAACTACAAGATAGTAAGATAAACACACTGACAATTGTAGTTTTCTCATTAAGTCATCAAATCAAAATGTGTTACATAGGTAGTGTTGGTGCAATGCCAATGGCAAATAGTAATACAAAATATAAAACAACTACAGGTATACAAGCCTCAAGGCATCAATCAGCATCAGAATCAGCATCACTGTCCCCATCATCATGGTCCCCACTGCTCTCCTCTGCATCCTCCTCCTCTCCTGTATCCATAGTCGCCTCTACATTTGTTGGTATTGAGGTTGACCCCCCTAAGTCATCAAATCTAACAGGCTCTAGCACTGGATCATTGAGATCCATGTTGGCCAATGCCAACTCAACAGTGGTGTCCAGACCCATATCATTAGGAACAATGTTACTTGGGAGCGGGAGCAAAAGTGGGGAGCAGGGGCGAAAATGGGAGCGGGAGCAACATATTCAGAATCTTTTGGTTTGGTGCTCTTGATTAAATACGAGTTCCATACCCTAATACATGACAAAATTCAATGGAAACATTGCAATCCCCCAATCCTAAAATCCTGAAAAACTGATAAGTCTGCTG
>APFE031586408.1:18979-35852 GCA_000404065.3 Pinus taeda | reverse complement strand
TCTGTTGGATTTTGAATGAAATCTAAAATTCTACTTTCTCCATATGAAATCCAATGAGGCCGGAACCACTCTCAAACATCCTGAGTCATTTCATGGTAATGTTAAAAATTTAAGTAAAAGGATGAAAATGAAGATTAAGGAGAATGTCACTTTTACTTTAAGAATTTAACATTACCATGAATAGCATATCAATACTAGGGCCTAGACTTGATCATGAAGCTGCCAAAATGCTCTACTCCTTGTTGCAACAGCACAAATCACTTGCCAAATGAAAATATTAATGAGCAAACACGCCCTTTTCTTTCCGGCATTGAGCTTAGCGAGTCCTGGAAACCGGACACGTGTCCTAAAATCGCGACACGCCCCTGAAAATCGTGACACGCCCTCGGACACGACGTGTCCTGTGATTTGGACACGAATCTGGACCGAATCATGTCGGATTCGCCGGATTCGGGATTCGCAGGGGGTTTAGGACGAATCCGGTGACTTAGTCCCTAATCAACAGCTAAGATTAAAACAGACTTGATCCTCGTCACTTAGAAGTTTCTCACCCATATTCTTATTTACCCATTAATATTTTTATTTTCCTAAGTTTAGACTTAGGAACCCATTAAAAATATTAATTATTTTAATAACTCATCATCCGGGTAGAATTTCTCCAAACGATTTCTAGGTCTTGGAGATCTCAGGTGTTGTAGCCCCTCCACAATATTTCGGAGCTAGAGCATATTTCATGCTACCCAAAATCAACACTCTCTCTTAGCGAGGAATGTGCTCTAGCAATACTTCCCCATAGAAGCATTACACACTGATCTACTACATTGGTCGTCTGTGCTGCTGATGCTCTGCCTTATGCCTGTCATCCACTGCATTGTTGCTTCTTGTATTGCTTCCCATGACTCTGCCACTGCCACTACTACATCAGTATTACAGCTCCCTCTCAAAAATGTTGCCTCATGCTGCCCATAACATTGCCACTGCTAACTACTGAACTGCAACTCAGTTACTGAGAAGTAAGTAACTAAAACCTCATCCAAACACTGACATGCTAGTCAGTTTGGATGCCTCGTGATGCTGAAGCTACCTCTGTTGCTAATCTGTGCTGAACCTCTGCTGCAAACTACTTTGTGCCTCTCGCACTACTACAACATCCACTGCGTTGCCTCAGACTTTGGCACTCTAGCAATGCCATTGTCGCTCCATCACACCTTGCTCCAACTGACACCCATCATTTTTCTACTGTCGTTAAGGGCTCCCATAGTTTATGTGATCCAAGAGTTTGGGCACCTCAAAGATCCTGCCCGCTTATGTAGTCCTCTCGACTACAACTCCGTGTTGCCCCACCTCTTCTCCAGAAGTGCATGAGCACTCATTGCACAATCGTCATCCTCACCTTCCTTGTCAGCTTTCACTAGAGAAGCCTTTGATTCAGAAGCCTCCCTCTTGCCCTTCTTTCGAGAGCACTGAGTGGCATAATGTCCCAGTTCCCCACAATTGAAACATCTGACCTTGGTTATGTCCTTCTTCTTTCTCTTTTGCTGCCCTTGCTATCCCGATGATGTGAGAGCTGCATCCTCCTCCTCTTCCTTCTTGACCCAGGCTCCCTTGTCGATACTCCTTGTCTTGGTCAACCTCCTGAGCTCTTCTTGTCGAAGAGCTGCCCACATCTCCTCCCAATTGGGGAGAGTTGCTTTGCCCAAGATACTTTGGACAAAAGTGTCCTAGTCCTTGGTGACTGCATTTAGGGCAGTCCTAACCATGAACTCTGGATCTGGTGTAGACCCCACGGAAGTCAACTGGCAGCGAATCCCATGCAACCTGAGAAGGAAGGGATCGATCTCCTCTCCCTTCTGCATCTGGTACTGTCTCCGCTGATTTTCTAATAGTATCTTCCATTGGATGGAAGAGCCCTGGTACAAGGTGGTCAGCACCTCCCACATCTCCCTAGTTGTTTCCTTCTTAGCAATATGTGGTACTACATGATCTTTGACGCCATCTAGAATCATGCACTTGACCTTAGCCTGGGCCTCCTCGTACTTCTTCATCGGATCAACATCGACCGGCACAACAACTACCTTCAAGGCATAGTCCTTGATGCAATGTTTGTCTAGGATTTCCAGGATCCTGGCCTTCCAGATGACAAAATTGGATGCTCCATCCAATCTGTCCTAATCCCTCAACCCATTCATTGCCATCTCTGATCCAAAATAGGACTAGTTCTCTTCTCCCTCGCCTGCTGTCAATCTAGGAAGACTTGGATCTAGATTTCTTTGGCGCAAGAAACCCTCTAAGGAACAAGCTCCTCTAGACTCCATCTAAGTCCTAATTTCCTTCACGGAAATCCACAGGCCAAATGTCGAATCACTCCTTTCCAATCCTCCTTTGTTGCTGCAACCTGGATCTAGATTTATTTGGCTAGAAATCTATCAAGGTAGTGACTCCCTCTACCTTGGTTTCATCTCCACAAACACTGTTATGCACCAACAGAAACAGCGTCCCACCAGCTCCTCAAATCGAATTTGCTCTGCTCCTATAGCCCCGACAATTGGCTGATTCGAACCTTTCAGGCTCTACGTTGACACAAAGAGCTAACGCAGTCACTGCGTGGCCTCCTCTCTGGCGTTGTGTCACCCTCTACAAGCTCGAAATGCTGACATAGGCATTGCGTGAGCCTCTGCATCACTCCTGCAGCTGCTCCTCTGCCTCTGAAACAACACTATCACTCGGGACAATTGCTTCTCTACAGCAAATTCTCCGGGTTTCTCGACTGGTGTCTTCAGTCTCCTATGATCTGCAATGCTCTGATGCCATTTGAAAATTTCTGAATCTACACATCAGAAATCCTACTGCAATCACTGATTTATCATCTCCTACTTGTTCTTTACATTAAACAAGTTATTTAATTATTTAAACAACGATGAAAAATTTATTGCAAACTACACATACATACAGATCATGAACTCAAATAAACTAAGACAATCACACAAGGGAATTTCTCCAAACGATTTTTGGGTCTTGGAGATCTCATGTGTTCTAGCCCCTCCACAAAATTTCGAAGTTGGAGCACATCCGATGCTACCCAAAATTAACAATATTGTTGTGCTAATTCTTTTGTGTAGGAAACACACATATTAAACCATCTGTGTTGGTGGGGCACACACTTAGTCACACCTTTGCATGTGGAATGAGCATTAGATATTTAACTGTGTTGACTTCGGGCCTGTAGTAATTTTTACATGATGGCTAGCTGTGTGCGATATGCCTAAAATTGGATCGGTTTGAACGTGATGACCATAGGTCTGTAATAATGTTAATGTTGATCTTGAACATATAGTTTTTGTTTGTAAATTGAACTAGGTAGGAGACTTCCTGTTTATCTGTGGAACGCGGATCTCCCTATAACCTTCTTGGGTACCAGATGCCTTATGGTTGCCTTTATAAGTTTATTTATGTTTATTGTCCTCCAAAGAGACCTGCGGATCTTTGGAGTAATATCACCCGTTTCCCGCAAATCATCAAGATTTAAAGGGATTGTAGACCTCTGATAGGCTAATTGAACGAGTCCAGGCGATTATAGAACCACAACATCCAAGCCAAGTTACACTCTCTTAGGATGGGTTGGTGTAGCCTGAATGAAATACATCTCCCTTATTTCACTTAGAACCACCGTCGCTGAGCCATTGTTGAATCCCCTTCGCAAATGGCATAGGAAGGATTCTTATCTTGTTTCCCTAGCTTTTTAACCTTATCCACAGCCGCAATAGGAGTTAGCAGGCCGAGTAAGAGATGGTTTCAAGGCCTGATTGCTAGTTGTAAGACCGAACAATTTAACTCATTGCAAGGCTAGTGTAATGAGTAGATAAGATTAAGTGGGAAGACGATCGATGGCTAGGCAAGGGCCCAAGATGATGAAAGGCCGGAGGGGTCGCATCCTAGAAGCCCACTGAAATTCACGCAGAGAGAAGAGTTGGGCTAACGATGATTAGGCTGAGTTGGAAAAGATGTTAACTTAACACTAGTGAAGGACCAACCCCAAATAAGTATGTGCTAAGAGGTGTGGCTCCACCTTACACCTGAGCCTGAAGGCTATTCCCCGAAAGTATGAAGAGGACCATGCATAATATGAGAGGGGTGACGTAAGCCCAGGTTGAGGTAGCATACACGCAAGCCCAAAAAGTCATTCTTGGAACTAGGCGGGCCCACAGACGAGTCAGCCTGGAGGGTCAACCCCAGAGAAACTTGTTGAAGTGCAAGGGAGAGGAGCTGGGGTAACGGGCCTTGGAGATGGGAAAAGTGTCGACAGTTAATACCTGTCAATTGGTATAAATATACATATATATAGTATATAGGTATGCCTACGATTTGCATATTAGTGCATAGCTTGGGGTGTGGAACCCAACCCATGAACGGGTGAGCAGTTGACAAATAAATGCCAAGTGGTGCTAGGAAATTAGCCACATGGTTGTCACGTGGTCAGAAGGACGGTGTGGCACTCCTTGATTCGTCAGAACTTCAATGGTCACATGTTTTGATCCATACGTCAGATTGAAGTAAAATTTTATATTGTCAGATTTGTCTGAGCGAGACGAGTGCCATGATGATGTCTAACTGAGGCTTTTAAATTAGTTGCGAAGATCGAAATCTATATATCCCATTTCCATAACGAAACCTTGGATGTTGGGTCAGCATAGAAACTATCCTCCTAACTTGTGTTTTGATTAGGATTAGGATGGACATATGTTACATAGTGGTATCAGGGCCTCCAGGTTTAACACTCAGACTAGATGGGCTCTATCATGGGCCAATAGTAGCAAGGGTTCCTACAAGGGAGTTCATATTGATTTTTAGAAGATTAACTAAACAAATTTTAGATGTTGAAATCTGATCTATGGTGGATTGCATGCATGTATGAGTGTCGTGCTTACTTCGTGAATTGAGTAATTAGCATTGTATCAATGAATGATATGAATTCATTATTATTGACTTGCCAATTTGTGACATATTGTTCAACTAGGCTTGCACCAATAGATTTCCAGCAACGAGCCAAGGTAATAACAAATGTTATATGTTGAATTTTGCTTAAAACTAACAGCTATGTGTGTGTAACAACACACGAGGTAAGATAACATAAGATGAAGGTCATCCAAAACAGCAAAGGGTGCTATGTCATAAATCCTGACAACCAAGAAAGGAACAACAAGATGGTAGGATATAGTTCTGACCATACACAACATGGGGAAGAAGAAAGATCAATTGGCCATAGGGAAGGGGCAGACTCTCCTGACTTCATGGTACCTTGTGGAGTTTAAGGGGTGAGATTAGGAGCTACAAGACAAATAATGAAACACTAGTCAAGGCTCAAGAAAAGCAAGTTGAGGTAAATGTAGTTATACTGCGAAGCCTCTCAGACTTGCAAAGGAAAAGGAAGCATGAGCCAGGGGCTAGCCATAGAGGCAGGAAGAGTCCTTTTGCATCAGACGAGAAAACAAATGGGGCAAATGGTAGCAAGCCCAAGAAGAGGCACAGATGGGAAAGTGAAGACATAGTGAGAGGAAATGCACCAATGAGCACCGTAGAGAGAAGCTCTAGCACGCGTCAACACCATTCTGGTAAGCATTCTAGCTCTCCTACCAAGAGGCATTGTCATCATCATCAAAGGAAGGGAGAAAGGGCCAATATACCAGAAGAATTTAAGAGAGCCAAACCACCCATGTTTGACTGAGAGATGAAGAAATATGAAGATGCGGAAGCTTGGCTGCTTAGAATGAGGAAGTTTTTCAGAATCCATAATTATTCTAAAAACATGAAGGCAGAGGTAGCCACCTATAGTCTAAAAGGGAAAAGCAAACATATGGTGGGAATATTTGACGAATGTTAGGGGCATAATAGAAGAGGACTTGTGTAGGAATCAGTTTGAAAGGCTCTTCAGAGAAAAATATTTATCAGATAGCTGCTACGAAAACAAAGCAAAATAATTCTATGAGCTCAAAATGGGGCAAATGTCAGATGGAGAATATGTCACCAAGTTCTTGGAGTTGCTAAGATGTGTTGTACCTTAAAGATGAGAAGGAAAAAGTTCAGAGTTTTATCAATGAGTTACCTCTATCATTCAAAGATCAAATTGAGATCCATGAGCCTCAGACATTGAACGACGCCATCAAAAAGATCAAACACTACTATACTCATTCCAAGCGCAGGCCAGAACTTAAATCTGAATGGAATTCAAAGAGCATTTGGTAGCAGTATTATAACTGCTAAGAGAGCATAAGCTTTGATCAATTGAAGCAGTTGTTGACCAAAGCACCAATGCTGTGGATATTAGATCTTGAGAAGGATTTTATTGTGTGCACGGATGCATTCAAGGAAGGGCTCAGTGGAGTCTTGATGCAGGAAGGTAAATTGGTGCACTACGAGTCCGACAAGCTAAATAACATGCGCATAATTATGTGACTCATGATTTGGAATTAGTTGCCATCATCCATGCGCTAAAGATGCGGAGACACTACCTTCTTGGTAGAAAATTCACCCCACTGACTGATCATGGAGGGTTGAAGCATTTATTTGAACAACCCAAGTTAAATGCAAGGCAAGCAAGACGGCTAGCCACGCTAGTGAATTTGATTTTGAAATCAGATATATAAAGGGAAAGGAGAATAAGGTAGCAGATGCACTAAGCAGGAGAATGCAATTAAACCATTTAGCAGCTATAAGTTCTTATGGAAGCAATCTTGAAGAGAAAATCAAAAGCGTTGGACAACTTGATGAGAAATATTAGCAAATAAAAGCAAGGTTGTGGGAAGATAGTGTGGGTGAGAAGGATGAAGAATATCACTTGATGGCCTAGTTAGATTAAAAAATAGAATCTATGTGCCAAACAATAATGACTTGAAGAGGCTCATCATGAGAGAGTTCCATGCTAAGCCATACTTCAGCCACGTAGGATACCAAAAGACTCTCGCTGCCATCAAAAAGTTTTATCATTGGCCCAATTTGAAGAAGGAAGTGGTTGATTTTATCGTCGGATGCATAGAATGCCAACAAGTGAAAGTTGAATGCAAACATCCAACAAGTCTATTGCAACCCATTCCCATTCCGGAATGGAAGTGGGAAGTGATCTCAATGGACTTCATCATTGGGTTGCCAAGAACTTCCAAACAGTATGACGCAACTATGGCGGTGGTTGACAAGTTGAGCAAGGTGGCTCATTTTGTAGTAATGAAATCTACTAATTCAGCCAACAAAGTGGCACAAGTCTTCATAAATGAAATCACAAGATTGCACAGAGTTCCTAAGAAGATTATCTCAGACAGAGATGCTAAGTTTACTTCAAAGTTTTGGAAAGAGCTATTTGCAAGTTTGGGGATTGAACTAGCATTCAGTGCAACTTATCGTCCACAAACGAATGGACAAACAAAAAGGACAAATAGAATCCTCGAAGACATGTTAAGAACGTATGTGATGCACTAGCCAAAGAAGTGGGAAGAGTATCTTCCACTTGCAGAATTTGCATACAACAACGGGCACCAAGAATCTGTAAAGATGAGCTTGTTTGAGGCATTTTATGGAAGGAGTTGCAATACTCCTATCAACTGGAGTGATCCAGTGAACAAGGTCCTTAATGGGCCTGATATGTTAAAAGAAATGGAGTAAAAAATGCAGGTCATCAAATAGAATTTGAAGGTGGCACAAGACAGGCAAAAAATTTATGTGGATCAGCATAGGGTACATAAAGAATTCCAAGTTGGGGAGCATGTCTATTTGTGGATTAAACCCAAGAAAGGTTCCTTAAAGATTGGGTTGTGTGTCCAATTGGCACCACGGTTTTGCGGGCCTTTTGAAGTACTTGAAAGGATAGGGCCTATAGCCTACAGATTTTCTTTACCACCATAAGCGAAGGTTCATGATGTTTTCCATAATTCATTGCTTAAAAGATCTGTACAAGATGTTAATCATGTAATTGATTGGTCTGTGTTACAAGTGGAACCGGAGGGAGAGTTCCAGCAAGACCCTCTATACATGTTGGATTGGAGACAGCTCATGCTCCGAAATCAAGTAATAGAGCAAATCAAAGTGCAATGGAGGCACTTTGGGCTCGAGGAAGCCACATGGGAAATGGTTGACCAGATGAGGGAAACATATCCTTTCCTATTTGCTGAGTGAAGAAATTTGTAAATGCAATGTAAATGTTGTACATACCTGTGTATAAAGATCCATATCAGTTGTGTTTGTTTTTTTAAAGGCTATTGAACACCGAGGACGGTGTTCCCTTCAAGGGGGAGGGGACTGTGATATCCCCTAATTAACATTTTTTCCTCTTGTAAATAATTGCAATTATTCTAAATAGTTGGGAAAGGGACAAAGATTCCATTGCTCGAGGAAGGGGGTTGCCTGAGGAAATGGTTGTTCTTTAATAACAAACCTGGTAGGTGGAAAACAACTTAATGTGTTGACTGTGCATTGAATCCAACTGAAATAAAAGGACCAATGTGGAAAAAGTCGAAGTCGGGATTAATTAGGCAAGGGTCCAAAAGTTGAAAAACTCGTTAAAGTCGGTAGTTTTTTGAAAAAGCCGGCAAAAAGTCGACAAAATTAAAAAAACACAAAATTATTCATTTTTTTAAATTTTTTTTAACATCTAGAGTCAAAGTCATAGTTTAGAGGTGTTTTCAATATTTTAGTACAATGTCATTCTTTACATGTGAATTCGATCACTAAAAGCATGTTACACTCTTGCAGTCTGCATTCTAAGTGCATTTTATCACCAATGTTTTTCAACATTATCCACAAAAAATATGATCATAACAGTATTGATTCTTGGGAATGTTCTTCAGCTATTTACACTTCCTTGCTTGCTAGTTTGGATACTCCTTGTCCTCTTGCTCTTATGTCTCACAATCATGCTCGTCGAGGTAGGTATGCACTTCTTTTTCATAGTCTTCTCAGTTTCTTATAGCAGCCTTCTAACAGCTTAGCCTCTGGCTAATGTCTCTTATCTGTATTTTTTTGCACATCTCATATAGATCCCTATTGTTTTGCAAACATAACATCCAACAAGAGCAAACCAATAATAGTCGTATATGTTTCAACATTCAACAGAATATAGCAACTAAATAATTAATTTTATCAGTAACACCAACCAACTATAATGCGCGAAATTAAGATTCAACAACAAAACAAATTGCACAACACAACGTTATCATCAAATTTCTAGGGCTATGTTTGAAAGATTCCACTCTTTGCCTTAAGATTAAACAACAGAAAATTATATCATTTTCGCCTTTGAGGCCTCTTTATCTGCGGCCTGGGAGGGAGGCCGACTTTTTGGGTCGAATCCTGATTAAATCGGGAGTATAACGATTAAATCACGATTTTTTCCTTTCTGAAAAAGTAGCCAAAAAGTCGGGGGATTAAATTGTTTAGTTTAAAAAATCGCATTTTTAGGAATAAATCGCAATTTTTGCAAACTTTTTCCACATTGAAAAGGACTGACCCAAGTGTCCTTTTGCCCAACAACAAGCAAAGAAAAGGACGGAAAAATTAAGAGCAGCATGGGCTGCGGTATCAAGTGATGGGTTGTTGCGCAAGTCATGAAGAGGAAACAAGGGGCATGTTGTTAGGGGGCCTTGTCCCACACATGTGGACAGAGAGAGAAGCAGAATGGAACATTAGCCAAGAATGCAATGTATGGACTTGTTGTGTAGAAAACACAGAGAGAGTCGAAAGGGAAAAAAATCCTTACATTGAATCGAACCATGCAAAGAGTGGTATCCAGTTGTGGAAACCTCATTAGGAGGCTAGCTGGTAATCAAGTTTAGAGAGCAAGGCTTGCCTGTAAGGAAGAAGGATGTGCTAGAAGCTTGGGGTCTATGAACCCGTCGAACTAGGAGAATCACATAGGTGCTTGTGAGGGTTGTTGTACTACCAAGAGTGCCTCGGGACTGAAACTCTGGTGCTTGACTCATTGTGGAACCACCTAGAAAAGTGATTTCTCACCCATAGGCAACTTGACCACTGTTGAACCTTCCCGATAGTGGCTCTCTTCTCCTGACAGTGAGTTGGAGATCTCTGCATAGTAAATTGTTGGCATGATTGTTCTTCTGCCAGAATGGTATGAGTTATAAGGAGCGTAGCTGGTGGATGAAGGCTATGAGGGCCTTGTGACATCTTGTTTCAACTGTGTTGGTTGATTGAAAATACTTAGAAGCATCCCACCTCAAGCTTTGGAATCCAGCTCAAGGGTGACGGTTGCAAGTAAGGCCTCACTGCCGCTGTTTACGGTCGGGTAGAGAGTTTTGGTCCCTATCTCAATTGCCATTTATAGTATTGTTTTTAGATAAATGTTTCTAAATGCTTTCCTAGTTATTAAGTTCACAGGGAATTGTTAAATTGGTGTTGTACTCACTGTAGGAATGATTGGTGGTTTGCTATGATTGGAATGGTTAAACTCTGATAAATGTGTTCCTTGTTGTTGTCTTATTGTGCTAATGCTTTTGTGCTAGAAACACACATATTAAACCATTTGTGTTGGTGCAGCATGCACTGAGTCACACCTTTGTATGTGGAATGAACATTGCATATTTAATTTTGTTGGCTCTGGGCCTATAGTAATGTTTACATGATCGCTAGTTGTGTAGGTTATGCCCAAAATTGGACCGGGCTAAACGTGCTGACCATAGGCCTGTAATAATGTTAATCTTGAGCCCAAACATATAGTTTTTGTTTGTAAATCAAATTGGGTAGGAGACTTCCTATTTATTTTTGGAACAC
The DNA here is from genome assembly GCA_000404065.3 of Pinus taeda. Taxonomy (NCBI): domain Eukaryota; kingdom Viridiplantae; phylum Streptophyta; class Pinopsida; order Pinales; family Pinaceae; genus Pinus; species Pinus taeda. Next base: position 25,085 of record APFE031586408.1, on the reverse strand, counting down.
AGATCTCCTTATAACCTTCTTGAGTTTTGAATGCCTTATGGTTCTCTTTGTATGTTTAATTATGTTTATTGTCCTCCAAATAGACCTAGAAATCTCTAGAGCAATAACACATGTTTCCCACAAATCATCAAGATTTAAAGAGACCACAGACCTCTAAGAGGTTGTTTGAACGAGTCCAGGCAATTACAGAACCACCGCAACCAAGCCAAGTCAGGCTCCCTTAAGATGGGTTGGTGTAGCCTAAATGGAATACATCTCCCTTGTTTCACTTAGAACCACCATGATTGAGCCATTGTTGAATCCCTTTCCTAAATGGCACCGGAAGGAGCCTTATCTTGTTTCCTTATCCTTTGAACGTTATCCACAGTCGCGGCGAGAGTTAGCGGGCTAAGAGATGGTTTCAAGGCCACATTGTTAGTTGTAAGACTGCACAACTTAAATCATTGCAAGACTAGTGTAATGAGTGGTAAAGATTAAGTGGGGAAGGCGATCAATGGTTGGGCAAGGGTTTGGGATGATGAAAGCCTGGAGGGGTCACAAGCCAGAAGCCCACTAAAAGTTACACGAAGAGAAGAGTTGGGCCAACAAGGACTAGGCTGAGTTGGCAAAGCCATTAGCTTGACACTGGTGAAGGACCAACCAAATATAAGTGTGCGTTGAGAGGTGTGGCCACATGTTACACCAAAGCCCAAAGGTTATTCCCCAAAAGTATGAAGAGAGCACGCATAAGATGAGCAGGGTGATGTAACCCTAGGATGCAGTGGCGTGCATGCAAGCCCGATAAGTCATTCTTGGAGCTAGGCAGACCGATAGACAAGTTAGCTTAGAGGGTCAACCCCAGAGCAACTTGCTGAAATGCAAGGTGTGAAATTTTCAACCTATTGCAGGAACTGGAAATTATTCTTGTAACTGATTAATATCAAGTGTAGATTATTAGCTATGACAAACAAAGAATAAAATCACAACTATGAAAATTCAGAAACCCGAATCCTATTGCAACAACTGGAAATTATTCACCTAATTGTTATTTTAAATTAACAATTTATTTATTGTTTCCTATAGCAAATACTGAATAACTCACACTGCAACCTACACAAATAAAATTGCAGAAGAATAAACGTTGGAAGAAATGTTAGCACACACACATAAATTTACACAGTTATTTTTAGACCAATGTCCCAGGAAAAACCCAACTTGGGAAAAACGATGCAGCAACTGAGGGTTTTAGTATTAAGCAACAGTGAAATAATCTGAGTACAACTGGATATCGTAACTAGCAATCCTATAGAGAAATACTGGCAAGAAAAATCTAGTGAAGAAATTTCCTCACTCCACAGGAAAATCCGAGCTCTGACCTCAACTCAAATTGAGCCGTCCAAATTGGCTCTGCACAGCGACTACATCACCCTAGCGCAATCACTTCTGCACTCAACTAAAACCACCTTCTCCTCAAGTTGTCTAGTCTGCTGCTATCTGGGAAAATGTCTCTCCTGGCCTCTGGAACCTCTGCCCGGCTTTTGGCACTGAAACTCATCTTTCCCCAACAGATTTGAAATTGCCTCTAGATGTTATTGCATTAGCCTCAGTGTGGCTCACTTGCCTCTCTACAAATGCACTCACCGGATTTGGAAATCTTCCTCTGGCTTTACTATCTCTACCCCTCTCTCACTACTTCGATCTCACTGGCTCTCTCTTCGGCAATTGATTGCTGCTACTCTAGAAATCGATCTGCTCATGAAATCGAATTGTTGAAGTGATTTCTCCAAGCCCCATCGACTTCTTATAATCCTCTATTAAGACTTCAATGACCAATATTAGATCTTAATCGATGTTAGGATTAACTTCAAGTCAATCCATGTGATTTTCTAGAACATTCACAAATTAACTTAATTAATTTTGATTAATTAGTCATAATCCCTAAGTTTAGACTTAGGAAATATTTATAAACTGACTAATAATCTAATTAAGTCATTTCTAGGCGGAATTTCCAGAAACGATTTCTGGGTTTTGGAGATCTCATGCATTCTAACCTCTTCACAAAAATTCAAGGCTAGAACACATCTGATGCTACAAAAACTAACAAACACTGCAATTTTCACCATAAAAATGTTACGGAAAATAAAATGTTGGAACTGAGAAAATGATAGCACACACAATAAAATTGACACTGTTATTTTTGGAAAAATTTCCCTAGAAAAACCCAATGTGGGAAAACCAGTGCAGCAGATGAGGGTTTTATTATTATATGCAGAAGAAAAAATTATGAGTACAAATATGGATACCAGACTAGCAATCCTCTTGCAAAATCTCGATAAAATGATTTGGAGAAAAAAATTATCCCTTCTGCAAACTGTCTTTGCTTTCCTCTAACCTGCTCGAACCCCACTGAGTGTTATTTTTTTGTAGCATCGAATGGTGTTCTAGTCTCAAACTTTGTGGAGAGGCTAAAACACAGGAGATCTCCAAAACTCATAAGTCGTTTGTGGAAATTCCAACTAGAGATAGCTCAATTAAATTAATTGACCATTATTTGAATTTTTCCTAAGTCTAATGTGGGAAAACTGACTAATTAATAGGAATTAATTGAGAAAGGTCAGAATTCTCTAGAAAGTCACATGGATCAACTTAGAGATGATCTCATCGATTGATTAAGATTTAATCTTGGTTGTTGAAGTCTCAAATGGAGATTATAAGAGGAGGTTGATGGGGTTGATGGAGAACACACTTGAAGAGCGAATTCCTTGGCAGAGGTCGAGTTTCCTAGCTACATTGATTCAACAGAGAGAAGTTCAAGCCTGAGAGGGGACACAAAGACAATGAGGGGCAAAGGCAGTGTGTCCGAAGGAGGATTTCCAATTCTTAAGAAGCAATAGTAAGTGACAAAGGTATTCCACATGAGGCTGCACAGGGTCTACGTAGAAGCTTCAACAGAGCAGTTCGATTTAGCTGGAGAGGAAGTCGATTCAACTTCCAAAGGCCAGGAAAGTCTTCTAGAGGTCCAAAGAGCCACTTCCAATAGTAGAGATAAGCAAGACGACTTGATCAGAGGCAGAACAGAGCCACACATGTGAGGGTCTGCGCAGCATTGGCATAGAAGATCCTATGCAAGGGTTGGACAGCCAGTTTTCTGAGGGAGCCAAGTTTCGGGATTGCTTGTGGAGAGAGAAAATTTCTCTCTAATTATTTTTGTCATATATTCACTGATTGGATAGCCAGTTGGGCATCCAAAGATTGTATTCAAAATTTCATTGTTACATAATAATAAAACTCTCAGTTGTTTCACCGGATTTCCCACATTGGGTTTTTCCGGGGACAATTGTCCAAAAATAATTGTATCATTTTTATGTGCGCTAGCATTTTCTCAGTTTCCAACATTTAATTTTCTGCAAATATTTTTATGGTGAAAAATTGCAGTGTGATTTATTCGATATTTTTTGTAGCAAATAAAATCCATAATTAATTTATAGTTAGAAGAATAAATTTCCAGTTGCTTGAATTAGACTTGTAAATTTTTACATGGTATCAGATCACAGTTGATGGACAAGCAACTCAGAGACGAAGAGGGAGAATTTCATGGCTCAAAGGGAATTTCCCAGAGGCTGCGAATTGTTGGCCAGGGGGTTGAATTTCAAGTTGCAAAGTGTAGGAAGGGTCTATTTGTGTAGGAAGTGATTCCAACAAGCAAAAAGTGAACAACTCGTATTTTTTGCAGAGCAAATTCCTTGTTTAGGCGTAGTTGGTTTTTGGAGTAGTTTGCAGTAGCAATATCAAGGAAGAGAAATTGCACACATAGAGGGAGTTTCTCTCAGAGGGTCTCTAGTTTCAGAAATCCACAAATTCTACTTGAAACAAGTCGTGCAAGTTGCCAGAGTATTGAGTTCAAGTTGCCGAGATTTAATATTGTGTGCCAATTCCCGGAGAAGGACATATGAAAGGCTAAGCGAGTAGTCTAAGTGAGCATCTAAAGGGAGTACAGTAGTCAGAGAAGGACATCCGGCGGCAAAATAGGAGTAGATCTATGCAATCCTCAAGGTGTGCAAGTAGCAGCGGCAAGGCTGCAAGGAAGAGAGGGAACTTCCTGATTTATGTCCTAGTTTTCGAGTTTCACAGATTTTGCAAATTGCCAGAGGAGGTCGAACAAGTTAGCCAAAATGGAGATCTGGGCAACAGATCAACATCCAGATAGGTGTCAAAGGAAGTATGAATTATCCAGTGTGAGTTCCAAAGCGAAGAAGGGTCCCATCCAGGGACTAGGCTTAAAAGGAGATAGTGGAGCACCAAATCCAAGGGGAGTATGAAACTCCAGTGTGCCAAATGGGCAGAGTCCAATGCAGTTGCAACAAGGAGATCGGTCAGATTAATTCCAATTTGTTGCAGCAAGACCATCACCTTTGCTACAGGTGCCCATAGTATCATAGTAGCAGGTTCAGTGTCAGCGGTGCAGTCAGTTATTGGGATGACAGTTGCATAGTTAGTTGCAATCAATACTCAAGAGATAGTTGCAAAATAGTTGCAATGATGCAGGTAGTATGAATTGGCCAACTGCAAAAAGCAGGTGCAGTTCCAACCAGAGAGGTTTCCAGTTTTCTGGAGGAGGAAAGGAGATCGAGTTATTCCAATAGATAAAGTCGAGGGAGGCAGTACGAATTAGCTAGTTGCGGAGAGAAAGGCACAATTCCATCTAGATACAGTCAACCAGTCCATGTTGCTACAAGAGAGCAACAAGTGGAAGAGTTTCTACTGGAAAGGGCTTCCGGAGACAAGATAGATATTTCTGCAAAATAACTACGTAGTCTAGCTCAACATGCTAACATGAGTCTGAGTTGCAGTAGAGAGGCTTTGCTGGAAGGAAGTATAAGATTTCCCTGTTCTGCTTTAGAGGGAGATCGAGGCTCAAAGGGAGTCTAGCTTTAAAGAGAGAAACCCTTTGGAAGCCAACACTTCAGGATCTGGGGAGATAAGACTCATTATTGCAGTAGTTGCAGCAGCAATGCAGAGATAGCAACAAAGCAACAACAACAGCAATATGAGTAGATCAGAGTTCAGAATTGCAGAGGTTCAAGCAAGGTCCATCGAGGTGAGCATCAGACAGGTATTTCCTCATGGATCATTACCTCGCTACAAGGGCCCACAGTATTTGGTAGCAGGAGGACCAGTGTCAGTTGAAAACTAGTTGCAATGAGATGCTAAGGGGCACAGAGCAATGTTGATAATAGTGTAGGAGGCACGGTTGTTGAGCCTCAAACCTGCACCTTCCTATACACCCTCTCAGCCTTCTTTTTCCACTTACTTCATCCACCCAGTTGTTAAATCATTGCATTATAGTCTAAAAAGAACTTTTTATATGGTTTTCTGACTATGCTTATGATTGTTGTTTGGTTTAGTTTTTTTGTTCATGCAGCTGCGGAAACTTGTCAGTTTCCGCAGCCAACAAAGGATTCCGTAGCTATTTTGTTAAAAGCTATGCTACAGGTGTCCTATGAAGAAACGAGCTACATGGGCAAGCTCCAGGTGACGGATACATGGAATGTGTCCCTTCAAATCAGCCAAATCATCCATGGAAGGTCACGGTCAACGAAGTTCAAAGACAAAGCCAACCAAGGAGTTCAGTGGTGGCACGTCTCTGTTTTGAGCACGTGAACGTTACATGGCAAAGTCCTCAGCTCACGAAGACACCAGCACACCTGGAGATCATTCCCGAAACTTGAATCCAACAGCTACCACTCTGGAAATTTAATAGACATGATGACAGTTACACTAGATCTCGGCTGAAGGGATCTACGTGTCTTTAGCAACATAGTTAATAGCGTAGGAGTTTGTTAATTAGCTTTAGAATTTTGGCATTATAAATAACGCGTCGATGAACGCTGTAAAAAAGCTTTTTGGGGATATGTGAATTCTGAACTGTTTGTATATGTGAATTCTGAATTGCTAGTTATCACCCCACTATTTTTATATGTTGCTGTTTTAATACATGAGAAGACTTTTCTGAGTTCATTCGTGTGACTATTGGCTGAAGTGGCAGAGGGCCCCTGTGCGCTGAAGCCCTGTAAAGTTTCCATTTAGTTTTATTATGTTTTTGTTTTTATCATTAGCTTGTACATAA
>APFE031586408.1:3195-18959 GCA_000404065.3 Pinus taeda | reverse complement strand
TTAATTTCAGCACTGTCTTTTCCAAGTTGTGATTTGCTTATTTATTTTTCTGTTATTTAGATATCATACTGCTCACGAGATTATTGTTTCTTTCTATAGTCAAGTGACTCTAGTAGCAAGAAATCAGAATATTACTAACTGTAGTGTGATTTAGTTATCATATTGCTTAAACTTATTCATGGTTGCTTCCCACAAGTTAGATTGAGCTGAAGGGTAAAGGACCAAAAGAGTTCAAGTAGTGTGACTAGTTTCTTTTATGCAATTTAATTTCTTGCCATTTAGATATCATACTGCTTGACTTGTTCATGATTGCTTCCCACAAGGTAGATTGAGCTGAAGGGTAAAGGATCTGAAGAGTTTAAGTAGTGTGAATTAGTTGCTTTGCTTTTAGTTTGAGTTACTTTTAGTTTTTACTTTCTTTTCATTCAGCAGCAAGGATACTGGGCCATTGTCATTAGTTCACTGTTTGATGCATTTACTTCCTCTTAAGAATTGATTTCAGTTTAGTTGTTTTAAAGCTTTCTTTTTGAGCACTTTCAAGTTTGAGAAAATCACTGTAGAAACCATCACCATCTATACTCCATACTTCACTTTCATCCTGGCCATCACACATTAGGGAAAGATAAATCCAAAAACAAACTAAAAACTCAAAACCGACAAAAGACTAAGGAAATGGTTATCTAGTACATATAGTACACTTCACTTCTTCAGTTTACGAACCCCGGATTGACATTTTAATTAGCAATTTAGATCACACTAAATTGACCAAACAACGGTGTAGTGTCAACAACAATGCAAATTTCCCAGTATACAATGCAGAGGTTAGTAACAGTCACAGAATCAGGAGACAGTCGCACCACAGAGACACAGTTGATTCAATATTTAGTATTTTGGATACCTCTCAGTTGCAGTAGTTGCAACAACAACACTAATAGTGAGAGGGAGTGTTACTTGGGTTACAATGCATATGCAAACTTGGGAACAATACAGGTTGTACAGTTCAGTGTTAGCAGTAGCATAGATGCAGCATGGTTCAGCTACAGCTAGTAGCAGATGAATCAGAGTTAGCGCAGTGGTTGATGGTGAGTTGCCGGCAGCTACAGTGGTCAGACATTAGTTGTGTGTATCGAGGAATGATGCAAAGAACACATATTTCATTAAATTTGGAATTAAATATTGGATCTAGAATTTCAAAATAACTAAAAAACTCAATTTTAGTGATGTACTTGTAATAAAAAAATTCCAATTTTAATGAAATATGTGTTAAAGACAAGATGTTGTAGCAATGCAACAATAGAACACCTTCCTCACTAAGAGGGAGTGTTAGTTTTTGTAGCATCAGATGGTGTTCTAGTTTTAAACTTTATAGAGAGGCTAAAACACAGGAGACCTCCAAAACCCATAAATTGTTTCTAAAAATTTCACCTAGAGATAGTTCAATAAAATTAATTGACCAACATTTAAATTTTGTCTAAGTCTAACTTAGGAAAATTGGTTAGTTAATAGGAATTAATTGAGAAAGGTGAGAATTCTATAGAAACTCATATGGATCGACTTAGATATGATTTTTGCAATTGATTAAGATTTAATCTTAGTCGTTGAAGTCTCAACTACAAATTATAAGAGGAGGTCGATGGGGTGGATGGAGAACACACTTTAAGAGCGAATTCCTTGGCAGAGGTTGAGTTTCCGAGCTACAGTGATTCAACAGAGAGAAGTTCGAGCCAAAGAGGGGACGTAGAGTCAGTGATGGGCAAAGACAGTGAGTTCAAAGGAGTATTTCTAGTTCCAAAGAGACAACAACAAGTGACAGAGGTATTTCACCTGATGTTGCGCAAGTTTTGCACGGAAGCTTTAGCAGAGTAGTTCGATTTAGCTAGAGAGGAAGTCGATTCAACTTCCAGACACCAGGAAAGTCTTCCAAAAGTGTGGAGAGTCACTTCCAGTAGTAGAGACAAGCAGGACCGCTTGATCAAAGGTAGAACAAAGCCACATGTGTGAGGGTCTGCACAACATTGGCACAAAAGAGCCTGTGTAAGGGTTGGATGACCAATTTTCTGAGGGAGCCAAATGTCGAGATTGCTTGTGAAGAGAGAGAAAATTTCTCTCTAATTATTATTGTCAGATATTTGATGATTGGATACCTAACTTGGCATCCAATGGTTGTACTCAGAACTTCACTGCTAGACAATAATACAACCCTCAACTGCTGCACTGGATTTCTCATGTTGAGTTTTTCCGGGGACAATTGTCCAAAAATAATTGTGCCATTATTATGTGTGCTAGCATTTTCTCAGTTTCCAGCATTTTATTTTCCACAATATTTTTATGGTGAAAAATTGCAATGTGATTTATTTGATATTTGTTGTACAAATAAACTGCATAATTAATTTATAGTTAGAAGAATAAATTTCCTGTTGCAGCAATTAGACTTGTAAATTTTCAAACTAAGAAACTTGACCTCTAGGAATTCGCACTACCTGGCCTGGGAAAATTGTGCAACCTGCTAGCTTGGCTCCAAGTGAGTTGTCCTGCCTCCCTCTGCTACTGGAAGAAATTTGCTTGGCGTTCTGGAGCTCGATCTGACCTCTAACAACACTGCAAACTCTCTTTCAGCAACTCGCACTGGGTTTTTGGTTGCTCACACATGTTATTCGGCCTTCTTGCGGAAATATTTCGGCCTCCTTGTTCTGTTGCTCTGCTGCTAGGAATCTCTGTTGGAATACTCTGTTGTTTCTCCATCAATCTCACTCCTGCCTTCCTTCTAGCTCAAACTTCTCTCCCTTGCTCGATCTCTGTAACTGGGTAGCTCAATTTGCCAAGGAACTCGCACTACTGAAGTGTGTTCTCCATCTACCCATCGAGTTGCTCTTATAATCTCTCGTTGGTGAACCAATGGCCATGATTAGATCCCCATCAACAACTAAGATTGTCTCCAACTCGATCCATGTGAGCTTCTAAAGAAATCTCACTTTTCTCAATTATTGTTGTTAATTAATCACTTTTCCTAAGTTAGACTTAGGAAATATTTAATTATTGATCAATTAACTTAATTGAGCTATCTCTAGGTGTTTTCTCCTAGAACATTTTGTGGGTTTTGGAGATATTGTGTTCTTTAGTCTCTCTGACCAAATTCGAGAGTAGAACACCTATCCGATGCTACAAAACTAACACTGCCTCTTAGCAAGGAAGGTGTTCCCACTCTGTCTCATAACATCCTCCCCATACGCTATTGATGTCTGACAACTGTGACACCCTGCCACTACCCACTAAACCACTGCGCATACTCTGATTCATCTTCCACTCTGTCGCTGAATCACCCTATATTTGTGCTACTGCTGACAATGCACTATAACACCTATACTGTTGCCAACACTGCTCTGCACTGCAACTAATCTCATTATGTTTTTGTTGCAACTATTGCAACTATGAACCCAACTCTTGTCCTTGCTACTCAAAAGGGTTCTCTAGTATACCCATTTGTTCTCTAAAATAGATGAACTTAGCACTCCCTAGAGATTTCCTGAGTATGTCTGCAACCTGCTCTTCTATGGGAACATGTTGTAGCTAGAATGCTCCACGCTGCACACAATCTTTGATGAAATGAAATCGGATATCTATGTGTTTTGACCTATCATGAAACACTGGATTTTCAAAGAGCCTGATGCAACTTTGATTACCACATTATATACGGGTCGCTTCCATCCTTTGACCAAACAAGCTCACTAGTAGCTTCCAAAGCCATATAGTTCACACGTGGTTGTGCTATCTTCCATATACTCTGCTTCTGCACAACTCAGTGACACTGACTTTTGCTTCCTACCACACCAAGAAACCACCCATGATCCAACACTAAAGCAACACCCTGATCTGCTCTTATTGTCAATTGAACTGCCTACCCAATCTGCATCTATGAATCCACATAGTTTGACACCATCACCTCGAGTATTCCTCAGTCCATACTCGACTATGTTGCGCAAATACCTCAGAATGTGTCTTGTTGTTGTCCAATGCACTCTCTTTTGTCCCACGATGAATTGACTGAGAGTGTTGACTGCGAAGTAGAGATCTGGCCTAGTGTTGACTAGATACATGAGGGGATCGATAAGTTGTCTATACAAGGTGGGGTCAACATCCTCGTCCTCTGATGCATTTATATTCCTCCAGTTTGTGATCATAGGCGTGGACATGGGTCTATAACCCTACATACTAAATCTCTTTAGAATCTTTGTAGTATTTCTCCCTTGACCATGGTAGATCTCCCCGTCCTTTTACCATACTTCCAAGCCTAGGAAGTAATGCATCAACCCCAAATCCTTCATGTGAAATTTTGCTGCCAGATTGCTTTTGCAATCCTTTATGAGCCCTAATGACCCTATCAAGAAGAGGTCATCCACATAAAACACCAAGATGAGTGGCTCATCCTCTACCATCAAATAGTAAAGGTTGGGATCTGCGTCACTCTTGACGAATCCCTTCTGCTGCAAGTAGTTGTCAATTCGACCATACCATGCCTGGGAGCCTACTTGAGCCTGTATATAGATTTCTTCAATCGGCACACATGCGTGCCACTCTCATGTCTCTCGAAGCCCTCTGGTTGTTCTATATATACCTTCTCCTCTATCACCTGCGTTAAAGAAAGTTGTCTTGACATCCATCTAGTGAATCTGCCATCCCATTTGCGCTACTAGAGATATAACCGACCAGATAGAAGTATATCTGGCAACTGAGGCAAAGGTCTCCTTATAGTCTATACCTTCTTTCTGTGCATACTCATTTGCCACAAACCTAGACTTATACTTCACACTACCATCTGCAGTGTACTTGATCTTATAGATCCATCGAGAGCCCACAATTGACCTGTCCTCAGGCCTCGGCCCCACCTCCCAAACATCGTTCGTCATGATAGAACTATACTCTTCTACCATGGAATTTACCCACACCTTTCGGCCTCCTAATAGCTGGAAGGTTCTACAAACTGTGCCACCAATGCTTGGTACCTATCTGGAAATCTACATTCTCTCTTGTTCGTCCTGGGAGCTCCAATGAACTCCTCTGCATCTCTCAATGTCTAACGAACTTCCCTGTTGGTTTTACCACCAGTGGTGGGAGGATCAACCAACTCCTCGTCCTGCCTTTGCTGCTCCATCTACTAAGAATCCATTGGCTCTCCTGCACCTAAGGACGTGTCAGTACTAGTAATTGTATAGGATCCTTCTGACTCCGCTAGTATCAGTCCTACCAGTTGCCCCTGTTGTTGGACCAATGGAGCTTCTGTTGGCTCACTCTGATCACCTGTTGGCATCTCATGATATTTTTCGAAGGCTCTATCATCCACAAACTTCACATCTTGTCTCAAGATAATCTTTTTGCTGCTAGGAACATTGATCCTATATTCCTTACAAGTTTTGCAATACCCAACAAAATATCCCCTCTCTGCAGTTTGATCCAACTTGGTATGCTTCTCATCTGGTACATGGCAATAAGCTATGCTACCAAAGATCCTGAAGTGATTGCCTGTTGGCTTCTTTCCTAAGAAGAACTCTTTTGGTGTTATCTTCCCCAATGCCCTATGAGGAACCTTGTTCTAAATATACACAACCATGTTACATGCCTCTGCCCCTAAGAACATGGGCAAATCCTGGTCATATAACATCGCCTTTACAACCCCAAATGTAGACATGTTCTTCCGCTCTGATACCCCATCCTGCTATGGATTGAATGGAGCTTTCCACTCCCTCTTGATGCCTTCCTTCGCACAGAAACATGTGAAGTCACTATTTGTGTACTCATCTCCGTTATCTGAGCAAAGCACCTTGATCTTTTTCCCTGTCACAATCTCCACAAGAGCCTTAAACTCTTTGAAGCGATCGAAGACCATATCCTTGGTCTTCAGAAAATAGATCCAAGTTTCCCTGGAATGATCATCAATGAAGGTGTCAAAGTACTCATACCCTTTGAGAGATCTAGTGGACATAGGGCCACATATGTTCGAGTGTATAAGTTGTAACACACCATCTGATTTGTTGTCACTTCTTGGGAATGTTGCCTTAGCATATTTCTCAAGAACACAACCTTTGCACACATAATCATGTTCCATGCCTAATTTTGCAACACCTGTTACAGTCTCCCTGAGCATTCTAAGTACTCCATGATGTAGATGTCCCATCCTCTTATGCCATAACTCATTCAAGTCTTTCCCACTGTTACTGCCATTGCTCACTAGTTCCATTGGAGAGTCGAACTGCAAGTTGTACAATCTGTTTCTTCGTACCCCAATTTGTTTCACCTTCTTCCAGTTCTAGTGTTTGATGAACACCTTCTTCCCTACAATGTGGACATCATATCCCTTATCCTGTAACTAGGATACTGAAATCAAGTTCATACCCAATCCTGGCACATGCAATATATCTGTAACACTGGTGTTAGTTCCTTACTCCCTCTAAATGTTAATGGTACCTCTCCCAACTGGAGTGCATTTCGTCCTGTTTCCCGTTTTTATATGGAAGTCCATCTCCTCCTCATTGTAGCTGGAGAAATATTCTCCAACTCCTATCATGCGAGTTGACACTCCATTGTCTATATACTAGACTACCTCTGAAGCTGAGCTAATTAAGCAAGCAAATTCGTCCTCCAATCTGGAAGACAATTATGTAGCCCCCTAAATATCAAATTTGTCCATGGCCATACTGGAGAATTCTAGAAAATTTACTGAAGAAATCTAGGGTATAATTTTGTGGGCTATTTCACTCCCACTCGGCATTGATTTGCTACTGCAAATGCCGAATGCCGCTGCAAACAACAATGCCCAAATCTGCTCAACAAACTAATTAATCTATTCACCAGAATTGCCTCCCAACAACACCACTACCTGTTGGAACTGCTACTAAGATTGTCTGAACTTTTCCTGCACCTGCAACTAGAAATTGAACCCTCTGCCCAGCAATTCGAACTACCTGGTTGGCCCTCTGCGTAGAGCCATGAACTGTGCTGCAGAACTCCCTCTGAACTTGCACAAATTTCCTCCTCAGTTTTGAGCTTCTGATTTGTGTTCAACACTGTTCTGATACCATGTGAAATCTTCAACCTATTGCAGCGACTAGAAATTATTCTTGTAACTGATTAATATCAAGTGCAGTTTATTTGCTATGACAAACAATGAATAAAACACAACTACAATTTTCAACATAAACACGTTGCAGAAAATAAAATGTTGGAATTGAGAAAATGATAGCACACACACAATAAAATTGACACCGTTATTTTTGGACAAATGTGCCCGGCAAAACCCAATGTGAGAAAACCAATGCAATAGATGAAGGTTTTATTATTACATGCAACAGAAAAAATTTTGAGCACAAATTTGGATGCCAGACTAGCAATCCTCCAACAAAATCTTTGCTAAAATAATTTGGAGAAATTATTTATCCCTTATGCAAATTGTCTCGGCCTCCCTTTGACCTGCTCAAACCCCACTAAGAAACTCGGCCTCCAGGAATTCGCACTTCCTAGCTTGGGAAAATCATACGACATGCTAGCTTGGCTCCACGTGAGTTGCCCTGCCTCCCTCTGCTACTGGAAGAAATTTGCTTGCCCTTCTGGAGCTCAATTTGACCTCTAGCAATACTGCAAACTCTCTTTTGGCAACTCACATTGGGTTTCTAGCTGCTCGCACTGGCTATTCAGCCTACCTGCGGAAATATTTCGGTCTCCCTGTTTTGTTGCTTTGTTGATGGAAATCTTTGCTGGAATACTTTGTTGCCACTCCCTCAATCTCACTCTTGCCTGCCTTCAGGCTCGAACTTCTCTCCCTTGCTTGATCTCTGCAACTGGGTAGCGTGATCTACCAAGGAACTCACACTACTGGAGAGTGTTCTCCATCTACCCATCGAGTTGCTCTTATAATCTCTCATTGGTGAACCAACGGCCATGATTAGATCCCCATCAACGACTAAGAACATCTCCAACTTGATCCATGTGAGTTTCTCGAGAAATCTCACCTTTCTCAATTCATTTTTGTTAATTAATTATTTTTCCCAAGTTAGACTTGGGAAATATTTAATTATTGATCAATTAACTTAATTGAGCTATCTCTAGGTGTTTTCTCCTGGAACTTTTCTGGGTTTTGAAGATCTTGTGTTCTTTAGCCTCTCTAACCAAATTCGACACTAGAACACCTATCTGATGCTACAAAACTAACACAAAGGGAGATGAGCTAGGGTAACAGGCCCAGGAGATGGGAAAAGTGTCGAAAGTTAACGCCCGTCAACTAGTATATATATACATATATATAGTATATAGGTATGCGTAGGATTTGCATATTAATGCATAGCTTCGAGTGTGGAACCCAACCCATGAACAGGTCAACAATTGACAAATAAATGCCAAGTGGGGTTGGGAAATTAGCCAAGGGAGTATAGCCACGTGGTCAAAAGGATGGTGTGGCACTCCCTAATTCGTCGGAACTTCAATGGTCACATATTTTGATCTAGAGGCCAGATTGAAGTAAAATTTTATATCACAGGATTCATCTTAGCAAGACAAACGCCACAATGATGTCCAACTAAGGTTTTAAGTTAGTTGTGAAGATCGAAATTTGTAGACCCCATTTCCATAACAACACCTTGAATCTTGGGTCAACATAGTAAATATCCTGCTCCTAACCTTTGTTTTGAGGAGGACTAGGATGGGGGTATGTTACAAAACTATTTGAGGAATACTGCACCAAGGCCAAGGCCACGTATAAATTCAATAGACACAACCATGCCATAAGACATGCAAACTAACCCAGGATGGACTAGCCCTACACCGATGATCACCGCTACATATGTAGGTTCCTCTAAAACTATGAATCCTAAATAAGTCCATCCAATTACCTCCTATCCTATCCACTATGAAAGGAACAAAAGATGTACCCAAAGGGACTAGCCATGGCCTAACCAAACACAAGATCCAAGACACCAAATACAAGGCCTCACATGGTTGTTACAAGGCTTTAACTTGTGACCTTGGGCATACAATGATGTTGAATGCACTAAAAACTTATGTGTAGCCTTGTTGACATTAATCATAATAGGGCCTTAAAAATAAAAATGTTCGGAATGGCCTAAATTTTACCCTAATAATCTATGCCATATTGGGTACTCAAAAAGATAATCACCCTGCTTGAAATATCATCCACCTACCAAAAATAAACCCAAAAAATCCAATCTCGAATCTAATTGAAATATGAACCATGGGCTAATCTCCAAACTAGGTCCTTGCAAATATAATTTTTATGTTGTTCTGAGAACCTTCTAAACATAGAAATTCCCATAAATAGAAACTTCTATTAAATAGAATTTCTCTAAAATATCAACTCCTCAAGTTCACCCCGAATTTGAAGCATAGGCCTGTCTTCCCAATGGGTATCCAAATACCCTGTCATTTACCGTCAAGAAAGACAAAGTTTCCAGATATAGGAACTACTAAAAATGCCCATCCAACTGCCCTCCATCCCCAATGCATCCTCCAAAATCTACATGTGAATCCAATGCAAGGGGAAAACTATTATCGACAAAATGTTGGAAGCCTGAGTTGAATACTCTGTCAATAATAGCACAGGATGTGTTATCCCCCTGACATCAAGATCTTTGACTACTCCCTGAAACTCATAGAATGCAACTCTAGAACAAAGTAAGGACGGAAAAAATCCCTCCAACAAGTTACACATACGTTTAAAGTACTCATAAACCATCAATGCCACACAAAGGGTCGACCAACTAATCCATCCCATAATGTACCCATTAACATATGCTGGAAAATAACACTCGAGTTATAAAGGCAATCTAAGTTTAATAGGTTCAATTTGGCATACTAGTGTATAGTACCAACCACGTCCAATTAGATAGTCCATATGCCACCCTGAGGCCATTAGACTATATGCCTTTTATTTCAACATACCATCTTATCAAAAAATTAATATGGATAATGTTAGCAACCTCAAATTATATCTTTAGAACATAGGGTACAAGTTGTGAATGTCCAAGATATTATTCCATATTTCCAGCCTCCTAGTCCAGAAGACAACGTGCTAAATATCAAGAGAATGACCACTAAAAACAGGTAGACTCAATATATCTTGTCTGTAGAAAAGCAAGCATGTTTCCCAAGATAGGTGGATCCTACAATACACATTTAAGCAGTGGCTTCCCTACTTTTGTCAGAAACTGGGGACAAATTCATTTTATGCAAGGATTATATGATAAAGACCTTTAGTTTTCTTCATGAATTGTACTGTATAACGTAAGTGTGTAATTTAGCAGTTTGCCTTGTAGTGATTTGTGTCCTTAATGAGATGCTCTGGTAGAAATTGACATCTACTGTGTTTGTAATTCCTATATCTATATGGCACCTTAGATCTGTAACTTTATTAGAAATTCTTGCATTCTTCTAAGAGAGGCTTTCATCTTCAAAGTCTCTTTATTCTTTCAAGCAAGTGCACATCTCTGTTTCAAGTGTACATAGAAACCTAAAGTTAATGAAAATATCATCTTCTGTTTTTTAAGCAAGTTTTTCTCCTTTACACTTTGCAATCTATATCTTAGATTTGCTGATCTTGCTCCATTCTTGGCCCTTATCACTTTGCAATCTATATCTTAGATTTGCTGATCTTACTCCATTCTTGGCCATCATCACTTAGTAGTCATTATAAACAAATATTTGCTGCAATTGTCACACCTAAGCTTCCCAAAGATGTCCTTATCTAATTTTGGGCCAAAGTTGGGAATATTTTTAATGAATTTAAAGCTTCTCATTTATTCTTAAGAAAGGAAATTGGCATTCTTCTAGATGTATCATCATTGGATGTAACAAAATAAATTGCACCACCATGTCATACAGTTTGCACTGCCTCACATATGTGGATGTCTATGTGAATCAGTTGAAGAAGTCCTTTAAAAGGGACCTTGGTATCTTTAAGGAACTGTCCTAGTGATGCTTCCCATAAAGGTAATTTACACACAACTACAAACTTTCTGATGAATTCGCATCCAGCCCGTAACCAAGTTTTTCCCCCTCATCTCTGCTAGTTTTTGCTTACGT
Source organism: Pinus taeda (assembly GCA_000404065.3). Classification (NCBI taxonomy): domain Eukaryota; kingdom Viridiplantae; phylum Streptophyta; class Pinopsida; order Pinales; family Pinaceae; genus Pinus; species Pinus taeda. The sequence continues at coordinate 7,877 of APFE031586408.1, read as the reverse complement.
AGATGGCCCACTCTACAGTGTCACAACTCCACTTTACTTAATGAATGCGTTGAGACTAGGATGACCTGCTATGGGAATAGTACTACAGTGATAAGTATGTAGAGGTTATTTTCTTGCGTTCCTTATACAACCTGCTGTTGCTGAGCATCCCTTACAACACAAACACCAATATCAAACTCAAATTTCAATTAAAAACAGATTTTTTCTTGAAGAAAGAAGTATTTTTCAAGCTTAGGCATGTTATCACAACATTGGTTTTCTTACAAGACCATGGGAAGCAGCTCAATTGGTGATGGCTCTGTTATGAAGTGTTATGTAAATTATGAGATTCAAGGTTCAAATCCCCCATTTACCCATGTTTGCAGAGGGGTGAACATAGGCACCTATAGGTTAGAGTGGTAGCAGTTAAAATCCACCCCATGTACCATGTCACGCGAGTACAAAACCGACCCAGTTGTCGATTCTTATAGATTTAAATAAAACAAAAAAAACAGAAAACATAAACATTAGGTCTCTTATAAACACAATTTGAAACGTAAACCATTATGAAGCTTGTCCCAACTCCCTATAACCTTATTGGTTCTATCATCACAAAAGAAAGCATCCTTGCTATGGGGAGAAGGATGACATGTCACAAACCACTCTCCATGAGGGGCGGGTGATATGTTATGTTACACTTGCATCCAAAAACAGAGCTCAACCTCTTCCTGCCAAAGCTCACAGGTCTACCATAAATAGTATTTGATGTGTATGACACAGCACTGTATCTTTCCACAACTTCCTTTTTTTCTTCTCATATAAATTCCTCTTCTTACACTTACTGTAAAGTGGTGCACATATTTGGTTTTTACAAAGTAAACACAAAACTACTTTACACCTCCTCGTTTGAGAATTCAGCATAAGAAATTCTAACACACCCCACTTAAACAATAGCTGCAAAAACATCCTTCAAAAAATTTAATTTGGAAGACATGCAGTTATAATAAGACATTTTGAAGTATTGAGAGATGAATACAATATTGTATTCATCTATGCAGTAACAATCTATCAACCGCATAAGAGATGAATACAATATTGTGATATAGCTTGAAAATGACTGAATAAATTCAAATAGGCATCTCCAGCCAAATAACTCAAATAGAGATTAAACTCAAGAATCCTAAAAATATTTTGGATGCTGTCAGATGGCTCAACAAAGCTAGTGGTGAATGGACAGAATCAATTGGCTGTTAGCGCTTCAAAACGTTTATAAAGCACTGAATAAATTCAAACAGGCATCTCCAGCCAAATAACTCCAATAGAGATTAAACTTAAGAACCCGGAAAATATTTTGGATGTTGTCAGATGCCACAACAAAGCTAGTGGTGAATGGACGGAATCAACTGGCTGTTTGAGCTTGAAAAGGTTTAGAAAGCAACTCTCTTAATTCTCCCAATAAACTTGCATCAGATAGATTGGACTCCAGAGTCCACATGCATTTGACTTGCCTAAAGTTTGCACTGTTTAGTATAGGGATCTTCAAATTTATTTAAGATAATAAGAAAAAAAACTTGACTGTTCATGGCTTGGCCTTTCAGTCACACAGTACAAGAAGTAGAAACCAAAAGTGGTTATTGCAGAATCAAGAACGAAGCCTGTCAAAAGAAGCAAATCAGGTATGCAATAACTGAACATTGGACTTAATTCTAAGTTTATATTTTTCAATGACAACACTCCATGGCCAGGAAAATAAATTTAAAGGTAATTAGGAATGTGGACCAAAGAAACCAGAGCTTTGTTTGATATGGTTTTGGCTCACTGTAAATGAAGTTAGATGCTTACTGCATATTTTATATTTTCAATATTAGCAATATAAAGTTTCAATGAAGTTTATCAATTTCAATTCTTATTAAAAATTAAAATGATATATTTTTGACACAAACAACAATCGAATCATATTTTCATGGATTATTGAGTGAGTTAACATACTTTATCCTATCCAATTCAGCCAAAGCCTAATTAAGGTCATAAACATTGCCCCTACTTTGACCTCTTGCTTAGGTCTAGCTTCCAAATTAATTTTCTTGGTGCACTCCAAGTTATGTCATGAGAATGTACATCATTACTCTACCTTTTTTGTTCTCAGAAAAGAAAATAGTAATTTTATTACTTCTTTGAAAGTTACAAAATTACATTCATTCTTCACATGTTTCTTCAGGCATTTTCTGCCAACTTCCCTCACTTTTGACATTCTAAATCTCTAAAAAAAATTGTCCAAAGAATGGATATCTTTTTATGCTGGAGATATGACTTAATTTTCTGGGTATACTTCAAGTGAAAATGTGCATCTCCACCGCACTCTTTAAGCAACAACAAGAAATTCGACTGAATTATTGACATCTTGAAATCATGTCAAATAAAAGGCCAAACAAAAGCTTCAGATTCAGAGTCCAATTCTCTGAATGTACTCAGCTTTATTATTAACCAATAGTTTGAAAGGTCAACTGTTTTGACTGGAGCCCTAAGAATGTTTTGGCTCCCTGTTGTTGATATATCCATAAAATATACTATTACAAGATGCGAACATCTGACATTAGGACTGAGAAGTGACTCTTTTCAACTCGGATATATTTTCATCGCTAGTAATGTGCAATTGAGTACGGAGGTTGGACAGCAAACAATGATATTCGAAGCTTAAGGAAATTGGATTCTGAGCATAAAAGGCCTTTAACACAGAACGATATACCAGTAACTCAATCTCATGTGTTTTTATCCTTTGTTCCATGGCCTCTGTTGAATCTCCACGCTTGAACATTTTGACATCATCGTGTTTTCCATTTTGAATGCCACTGAATGTTCGATCTCTTCTGTCATCATGGAAATACGGTCTTTTGACTCCTTTCAAAGGATGGGTAGGAGAATTCCTTCTCAAATACAGGACTTCAACATTCTTTAATCCATTTCCACGATTAAAAAACTTGGACCGTCTTGAATCTTTGACAACTTGGCTAGCATTGAGGAAATTTGAGCATTCTTGATTTCTCCGTGTCACCCTCGTTCCTATCAAACCACACGGTCTTCTCTGCTGGTTTACTTCTTCTTCAGGTTGCTCTTGGGATTGCACATCAGTTTGCATATCCCCAGGACATGATGCTATGGAAGTTTGCTCACTATTTTCAACCACGGGACAGTTTCCATTGTAGATGACATCACTTGAATGCTACAAGACACGCAAAAGAATACATTAACCATTGTATTATGGAGGGACTCAAGGTCCTCCTAAGTTCACTATGAAACATAATAATACAAGTGCTGACTCCTGCGAGAGAGTTAGTAAAACTAAGAAAAACATTTTAGTGGGCTAAAATTTTGAAATTAAATCATCCATCTCTCCTACACTGCACAAGTAGTTGAAGTAAATTACATTCACCTTACAAGGCAAGGATTAATGCTTGCACACAGGGCAGGGCAAGGCAAGGATGTGAAAATATTAACCATAATCATAATCAACCATACTCTATGCTGGATGCCCATCGTGTACAAGGATGCAACAGAGTTTCAAATTTGTGAGAATGGACAACATCATTGCATGAATCGACAATATCATTGTCATCTTCTAAAGCCTTAACACAACTTCAAACAAAATATTACATATTATGATATTTCACAATAGTTAGCAAAGTAAATAGCCATTGATTTTGATTTTAACTCGGTAAAAACTTAGGATTCAAATGTCACTTCATGATTGTTAGGCATAAAAAGAAGTTTACACTAGTTCATTTGAATCAATGATATACCAGACCAGACCCTCCTAATTGCATAAAAAGTATGAAGTCGTGATTTGAATCTGAAATGTAATGAACTAATTTAAAAACAAACATTGAAAACCTTCTAAACACCACCTATTTAAAACAATTTCTTTGAAACAAAATCTCATTAATGCCGTAGATAAACGAGTGTTGTGTCTGCTTCAATGAACAATATCCTTATCATTTTTTAAACCCCTAATTCAACTGTCATCTTCTAAAGCCTTCTCTGGAAAATTTAAAATTGAGTTGGAAAAGTAAATAGGCATTGATTTTGATTTTGACAAGATGAAATTTAGGGTTCAAATGCAAGTTCACACTTCATGATAATTAGACACAGAAAGAAGTTTAAAACGCTCCTTCTTTTAAAAAAATTCTTGAAAACAAAAAGCTCATTAATGCACAGATAAATCAATGCCAAGTTCACATAAATGCACAATATACCTATCAATTTTTAAAGCCCTAATTCAACTTGAAACAAGAATATTTCAAAGTTCTCTTTGATTTCCATGTGGGAAAAAGAGATGTGCGTTGATTTCGAATTCAGCTTAGTGAAATTTAAGATTCAAATGTAACTCCATACTCCATATATATATAAACCATGGAGGGAGATCTATACCAGTCCATTCATTATAGTCCTCGTGAATGCAGCAATTAATGTATTGAACCTCCTCCTACATAATAACCCTAGGTTTACAAAACAAAGAATTCTAACGATTCTGTTGGGTATTTTTGCTTGGGATGGGAAAATACCAAAACCAGACAAACACCACAGAGCCAATGCTCTGTTTCCTTTGCTCTACTCCAGGATCTTTACCTTTTAAAAAAAAATTCACTGAACAGAGTAATGCACCACCATAAAAGATTTCCATTCATTAAAATAAATTCACAGTTACA